>VOQJ01011817.1:0-15142 GCA_015052665.1 Apistogramma diplotaenia | reverse complement strand
CTGGCAAGTTCACCCTCAGAGAGACACCCTGATGACAGCCTGATGTTCACAATGTCACCTACAGAAGCACAAATCCTACCTTGGTAAACACTGTAGAGAAATGGAGTTGGCTTATGGTACAGATGCACGTTTTTCACATGGCTACCTCTCACTGAAGATTAAATCAGCAGCTTACCTTGTTCTCAATTAAAATGTAAAGCACAAGAAAAAGTTTCACCCTTCCATCTCACACAGTCATCCTTATGTAATGTTTTCTTCATTGCATGCTGCTCAGCTGCCTCTTTGGTCTTATTACTATATAGAGAACTTGGAAATACGCGAGGCCTATAGTGCACAAGTCATTAAACAAAAGCACAGGTAGTTTAGAGGTTGTGTTGGAAAAAGGGTTCTGCTTTAATTAAAAACTTCTCCATTAGTTTAGATTACCTGAAGCACCGTCTAATGACTTTCTGGTGTAAAATTCAGTCCCGGTCTTGTAATTTATACGTCTAAAGATCGTCCAAAATGCCTCTGAACCAGTTATCATTTGATTTAACCGAGTGATTTCGGAGTGTTGACTGGCAAGCTTAATAAAACATTTCCATTAACACTGTTTCGCCGTGTATTGAAGTCATTAGATGCAATTTATATGAAGTTGCCGAATGCTGTGAGCATTAAACTGCAGCAAATCTGAAGGTTACTCAGCCCACACTGCAATCAGTCATTACAAAGTGACCGCTCGCGTGTGCCTGCAACCTCGAGAAAAAAGAAGCCACGGCAGCATTTGCTTTCGGTTCCATGGGACCTGCATGCAGACATGCCTTGGGGAGACTTCTGTTTGGCAACGATTCCCAGCAAGGTCACACGAGGAAAAAATACCCACTCACTAGCAATTGTTTTAATCAACCTCCGAATCCACAGCTACACACTGCTAACACTTAACACTAACACTCTAGGATTTATCCTGAACAAGGGCTATACAGGGGCTCCATTTACACAAGGGATCAAGTATTCTTACTTGGCTTTAGAGCAGTTTCATGTAGGAAGTAGCTAACTTTAGCCAGCTACCTACATTCCAATAAAGACAGTATTTAACAGCAGCTTAATTTTGAAGATCAGTGACAGCAGAAAGTAATGCTCACTTAAGTGCTTCACGTTACCATGGAGCCATTAATGTACTTGCAGTATCATAATTAGGAAAAGGATGTCACAATATGTGAAGTTTACACTTTTGTAAGATCCAGCAGCTGCAGTTCTGTAATGTGAGTCAGATGACAGTCACATGAGATGAAGAGGACCAATCAGATTTCAGCTAAGTGTTTAAATCCATTAATGCTGGAAAAAGTAAGCGAACCTCTGTGCCGCTTCAAAAACTACTTGGATTAAGATGCTTCAGTTATGAAAATGACATAAAAAGGGACCTACGGATTTTATAGGTGTCCCTCCAGAAATACAAAATGCTTGCTGACAAGTTTAGCTGTTCTCAACAAAGCCCGATTGGTGTGTTGTGCCTCTGTCACAACAACAAGTCCTTAGAAGAAAGAATATAGAGATTCACAAAGCTTGAAAAGGCTGCAAAAGGATTTTCAAAGGCCTGGGTGTTAAGATAAATTGTCTACAAGTGAGGAAAATTCAAGAATGTCGTTATTCTCTTTAGGAGTGGACGTCCTGTGAAGATCAAACCAAAAGTTGTGTCCAGTCCTGAACGAGTCGGTTAAAAAAAAGGAAAAAAATCCAAGTTTTCCCGCTTTGAGGAAAACACTGAAACAGAATGAATGCACCTTGTGTGGTAAAGTTCTATGGATTGATGAAATGAAGCTGAACATTTTGCAGAAATATGCCACAGTATGATTGGAACAAAAATGCACAACACAGCAACACCAAACCTCCAATCTGTGAAGGTTGGCATAGGTAGTGTAATGGTTTTTTCTTTTCTGTGAGGCTGCTCGCTGTCACAGGACCTGGACATCATACAGGTTTTGACATAATAATACATTAAATATTGTATCAGGAAATGTTACAGGAGAATGGCAGCAGAGCATGGCCTAAAGCTTAGGAGAGGTTAGATTGTGCAGTAGGAGAATGGCCTAAAGCACTCAAGTAAACACAAATATTCTGGTTCGACAAACCAAAAATGTTTGACAAAAAGGAAAATTCATGTCCTGCAGTTGGGTTAAGGTCGACTTTGCTGGTGTGGCATAACACGAATAGGCCTGTTCAACCAAGAAAACCCAGAAATATTAAAAAAACTGATTAATAATTTTGAAGGACATAAAGAAATTCTTCTCATGGTTCCACAAGTCTCATTAGCAGCTGCAAAAAAAATCTGATGGACGTCGTTTTTAAGAGATACTCTGCAATTCACTAAATTACTGTACTTTTTCCAGCCTGCAGTGCTTTTGATAGAAGTGTTCAATAAAGACATGAAAAGTGCAACTTTTTATTCAGTCAGATTTTATTAATCCATAATTGTTACTTAGATGAAGTTCAGACCACATTTTGTGTGTAATCTTTGCAAAAAACCTGGCAGTTTTACAGAGTTCGTGGAACTGTGCCGTATTTGTTATACGACCTTGCTTTTTTTTAAGCAGATGCATTAAACATATCCAATTTTAAAAAGACTTATTAAAGAGTTTACAGCCTTGCCAGGACACGTGTATATCTGTAGACTTGGCCGTGTTTTAAACTGAATGGTGATGTCAGGACTTTAGAAGGCTTACTGTTTCTTTTGGGGGTTTTTTTTAGCAATAAATATAAAGTGCAAGGAATGCTGATGAGGATGTTGTTGCACTGTAGGCGTTTGGTCATAAAGCAACAAAGTGAAATGCTGACCTCATTAGTGGATCAATAACCTGAAGATTGTGCAACAAAGGTTCAAGCACTACATCTGGAAATAAAAAAAATAAGTGCTCATGGCATCTGGTCATCTGGTAGAGTAAAAAGTTCAATCAAATCCTCATCCGCCTCAGTTGTAGGTTGAAATGCCTGCGAAACGAGAGATTTTCTTTAGGATCGGTGGATCATCTGTGCCCTGGGATATTGTTTGAAGATCAAGTGAAAAAGAATCAACATTAAATTCCTCTCCGTACCAACAAAAAGGACCAGAATGAAGGCAAAGCATAAATAGTGACATAGCCAGAGATGAGGGTGAGCACTTAGTGTTGGGTGCTGTGAGGAGGTGTTGAAACGAGGCTCTACTGAAAGAAGTAGAGACAGAAAGCTGCAGTGTGTAGGTGGCACCCACGCAGCTCAACTTGGCTTAGCCAGCCCAACATTAGCTAGCAGGCTAGAGCCTGCAAGTCTGAAATCTCTTAGGAAGGGACAGATCAAAGACGGGGCAAGGGGCCATCGTACATCTTACACACTTCCTGAAGAGGCAGCACACATGTACATTTATGCATGCAAACACAAAGAAACACAGAAAACACTTGCTGCCTTGGCTATTGATTGCTATTGATTGCTTTCTATGTCTCTCTTCTCCTCCTCCAATTTTCAGTCCACACAATAAAGGCCTGTCCTCACTGGCAAAGTGTTTAGTAGTTGGAAAATGCGGCTCCAGCCTGCAGCCAAAAACTGTGCACAATAAGCAGCAGGATGCAGCATACACTACAGGGGTTTTTTTTGTTGTTCTTTAACAAAGCCATGTTGTATGGAGAAGTCTTGTTTTTTTTTCTGCAAACTGCAGTTCTTTTGGTTGGCTGTCCAGACTCCTCATTTGCATTATTAGAAAAAAAAAGCAGCTGCTACAAAGACATTATTTCACAAAGAAATACAGAGAAAACATATCTTTGGTTCCACTTGCAAAGTATTAGAGAGGGGAAAAAAACCAACATAGCTTTAGCAATGCTACTTCCGTGCTTCGAGGCATCCATTGTCTTAGTTGAACCGCCAAATGCATTAAGTACTAAACGACACATCTTTCACCTTTTAATAGGATGTTGACTCTTTAAATTGACTTGTTTATATTAGACACATTAAACCTAGTAGATGACAGCCAACAAGTATCCAAACAGATGACACTACTTTGTTTTGGGCTCAGTGAACTTAATGGGTGTGATTCTCACTGTGTCATTTGCATGAACAGCAGGATCATCATTTGCTTCTTTGTGCTTACAAATATTGATTGCTTAATTTACCCGCGGTGTTATGAACCTGTTTCGTACAGTCTAATTTTGCTGCATGCTAAATTTTACAGTTTGACAGCTGAGTTAAGGACTATGGAGCATATTGACTGAGGACAATAGATCCCAGTGGCTCATTATGCAACGGTAGAGGTTTATGTATTGCTTATTTATTTGTACCCCATACAAACATTCAGTATGCTATCATTTAGTGTGGGCGGAGGCTGGAAAGCATCATGTATTCATCTCTAACACAGACAATGCGGGTTTGTGCGTGCACAAGTACCTGCCCACCTGGAGGGTGTGTGTCATACATAATGAGGCAGTACGCCTGTTTCATGACCCTGCCTGTCTTGTCATCTCCTCTAAGCCCTGACGAATATTAGGTTGACAGGTGGTGGCAAAACATGTCAAATCCAATGATTAATATTTTTTCTCCTCATCTTTCTCTCTGAGTCCATTTTGCCTCTAATCATTCTTGTGTCACACTGGTGTGTGTCTGTATGTGTTCCCTGTTTGCACATGCAGGACACGTGTGGGTTTGAGTCCTGTCACTTAAATAGTCTATGGGGTTCTTCAAAATGTCATTCGGTCAAATATGATTGGTGGGTCACAGGATGAGAAGCAAATTTAAAGAGAGAATGCCTGTTTGCGATGAGAAAAAAGGGCACATGGACCCATCATTCACACAGACTTCAGAGCCAGGCTCGGCAAAGTATACACTGACATTTGGATGTCCTAAATGGAAACTGATCACTCGTTACAGGGGCTATTGCATTGAAATATTCTATCGCTGCACTTAAAGGAAAGTGGCATGGATAGAATTCTTCCATTTTTACTGATAACAGCTTATGATAAGTTAGCATTAACTTAAAAAAAATCTTGCTGACTGTTGTAGTCTAATTAAACTCTTATTTTCAGTATAAAACAATTCCCATCAGAAAAGGTGTTTTTTTTGTTTTGTTTGTGTCTTATACTGTTCTTTTTTATATTGATGATATGACATGAAATAAAAATTTTATAGTATACAATGTTTACGATTTATGAAGAATGATATGTTAAGTTCATGAAGGCTTGGACTGTCACGTGGTTGTTAAATTTAGTCTCCATATAATTGCTCTTAAAGGAACATTTTCAAGATTTTTTTTCATATTTTTATTTATAGTTGCAATGACTTTACATTCACATTATAGTCATACAGTATAAACCAATGAATTAGTATGAGCAGTTGCCTAGCAACTACTTTTGATTTCCAGTGTTTCCCTGAGAAAATAGTGTAGCCTCCAATTACTTCATTGCTCGCCTTTTACCAACGCAACAGCATCTTTATGCTATATGCGAGTGCTTTTTGTATGGTGGGCTATATAACTAAGATACATGTGCCCTATTATTATTCTGAAAAAGAAAAAATGCAAATCAGGGCAGTTTAAAATGCCTTGGCATTTAAGGCTGCAGCACAAATGGAGAAGCACAAGAGAATCAATTACATGTGCTGCAGTGCCACAGAAACTTTCTGATTTGCTTAGCCTTCCTTCTGTTCTAAATCTTTAGATGAAACTATTCACATTCTGAATGCCAGCCGTGTATTTGAGGGCCTGGTAAAGAGCAACCAAAATACTGCCATAACTTGACGAGTATATATAAATGTGTTTTTACTCCAGATTTACCGTAGGCAGTTCCTGCCTAAGTCTAAGTCGGTCAAAATGACGTTTTATGCCTCGTGTTTGTAAATTAAAAAAACGTTCATAAGAATACTTTTTTGCTCTCTTGGTGAATTCCTTCAGTTGTGTTTTGCACTCTCTTTGGCCTACTGGGCAGTGATGATATAAATAAATCAACACATAATATAAACAACACAACATAAATAAAGTGCAACACCAGGACCCAGTGATGCAGTAATAGTACACAGTGAAGCAGACTTACTTGTGGTTCTTAAAGTTTTTGATGAGAGGTAGTTCCGTCTCCTATTGAACCAGGCGCTTTAGGGCATGGCTATTAAATAGTTAAGGCAACCGTTGCTGTGAACTGGTGCTGTATAAATAAAATAGACTTGAACTGAATTTAACTGCATCGAACTGAAGTTGTCATGCAGTTTGTTTGTTCAAAGCGTTTTGTGAACACAAAAGATTCAAGTAGGTAAATGATGCAAACTTAAATGATACAAAACCCTGAAGTTTTGTTGTTCTGATTGTTTAAAACCACATGTAATAGCAGTCAGAGCTGCGCGCAGGGTAAACTTTCCCTGGAAAGAAAGAACAAACAAATAGCAGTGAGTGCCATGACAGTGCCGCGTTATAGCTTTGAGAGAATTTTGAAATAACTGCAAGAAAAAGTATTGACCCATCAAATCCATCTTTTCGACAGCTCAGTATGGGACTGTTGTTTTGTTCTGCTGTGCTGTGAGTATGTGTTTACCAGCCTGCGTATGTTCTGCTGCCTCTTGTTTCCAAGCTGTGGTCAGGATCATCTTCCAGACTGGCACATGGCCACTGACCAGTGTTATGCTAACAGCTTGAAATTTTCTGCTTTTTGTGGGCCGTCGACATGAGCACCGGCACACTGCTCGTAGGTGGGCAGCAGTGCTCAAGCCAGTGAGTGTTCGTGCTTTGTATAAATAGCCACTTAAGAATAGATTTTTTTTTAAAAATACAAATTGATTTTAAGCGAAAACTACAAGGCCCTCACAGGTGAAAGCACTCACACCAGTCAAGCTATGTTATTTTTTAACGAAGAGTCTACTCGCAGTAATTTCTATTATTATCTGAAAGTAAGCTCATCGATCCTTGAGATCAATGAGTTGATGTGATTGTGGAGCATCTGTCTTTCCCCCCCACTGTTCACGGTAAATGTTTCTCCTTCTCTAGTATTGATCAGATTTGATTGAAACTTGCACACAGTGATCATCTAATGGGTCTTCAACCAAACTGCTCAAGGTCAGTGTCATATTTGTGAGTTACATTTTCCAGAGTTACGGTATTCCTTGAAGAGTCTTGGTCAGATTTTGGTGACTCTTGGTGTCCTGGATATGCTGTGTTTGAATTTCCATTTGTTTGTGCAATAGAGCCAACTAGTGACAACAAACCCCATTATAATAACCTGTGAATTGAGCTGCATTAGCTACTACATCCCTGAAGTTCTGGTTATAGCCGAGATAACTGATAAATACTTCAGGAATCAGGGTGATCATTCATCGTCTATTAGGTTTCTCAACAAAATGTCTTTTCTTCTCCAGAAACCCAAATTCTAACAATAAAAGTAAGTTGGAAGCTACATTCCTCACATTTTAGAATCAGAAATCAGACAATGTTTGCCATTTTTGCTTCATCTATTAATCAACTGAAAAGTGATAAATCAATAGCTCTTTTGATGTCGTTTGTGTTTTAATTAGGGATGTCTGTGGTTCTCTCGTCCTGCTTCTTTTCGATCTTTGAAATAGTCGACTGAATATATGTCGTTTTTGCACTTTCAAGCAAAACAAATTTATTATTAAAAATGAGAAAAATATGAATTCTTAATCAAAATCTTGTTGGCCGCATGTCTCCTTTCTGAAAAATTCACTTTAATCTTTAAATAAATTTGATAAAGTGCTTGACTTATTGTTCATTTTATGTGCAGTTCTTAGTAAAAGCACACTAAGGGAACAGCCATATGAGACCTTCATGTGCCGACATGCTCTACAGCCAACAGAAGGCTCTTGACCGCTGATGTTCTGTCATTGTTCAGTCTTGAGGATATTGCAGTCTCCTTTCTGGGCTGTTGTCATTCTGCTTGGTCAAGCAATGTGTTGGGGATGTGATGTTTTAGGGGAATAAAAGGACTGTGAGAAAAGAGAGACGAGGTGGGTCAGAGGTGAGGTTGGAGGATGTGTGAAAGGGATGGGAGAATCGAAGCAAGAAAAAAAGGAGATGGAAAGCAAAGTGCAAAAAGAGTATAGGTGACATGCTTTGATATTCTCCCGCTGCCTGCTGGAACCAAGCATGTATCAGCGCTTCAGCGTCTCGTCCTCTTATTGGGTGATGAAACCCCAGTTGCAGTAAATGAAATTTAATCAGAAAAAATTTCCACACAGACGAGCTGTGAAATTTCATAAGTCCTGCTGTATGGGTGCATGTATATAAGCACGTGTGTTTTTATGTTTGTGCATGTGTGAGTTTTGCATTTGTGTCTACATGCTCATGCAGGCATGTGCAGGAAAATAGATAAAAATCAGGGGCAATTCAATAAAAATATGCAAAGTAGCTATGGCTTTGCAGCTGCGGGGTTAAGACATCACCATTAAAACCACTTACAACCCCCCATTTCCTCTGTCTTTATCCATTTTTCCTAACCTATTGAATGGTTTGAATTTCACTTTATAGCCGTACCTTTGACAGGCTTTAATTTCACACTGTGAAAATTGTTACCTCCAGAAAAGAGTTTTATTTTGGGTTTCTTTCATGCATAATTTTGGACACTTGACTCACAAGCAGTATGAGTTAATAATGTGTTTTAACATTCTTGTGATTGCATTTTAAATTTGCTCTGTGTGTGTGTGTGTGTGTGTGTGTGTGTATTCTGAGACCAGTTTGGTTTATAGCTCAAGCATACAACAGTAGTATGCAATCAGTAATAAGGCTTGATGCCTATTATTGGATGTTTCATATTTTTTTACTAATATGAGAGTAAAATTATAATATATCTGAAGAATTCTGATCTCAGAGATGAGCCCAATATTTGCCATCTAATTTAAGAATTATAATCTGGAATGGGAGTCCTTTCGTCTGCGCTTCAGAGCATTGCTATCCATGATCAGATTACGCTATGCTTTTATTCTGAAAGCTCCATAACTGTAGACATCCTCTCTTGTATTTCTCAACCAGTTGGTTACCACTGGCTAGGATGCTGTTGAGGTAGTTTTCGATATAGTTCAGTTGCTTCATCAGAGATAATCTTTTTGTGTGGCATATTCCCACTTCCACATCTTACTTTGAACATTGCAGTAGTATTTGTTTCCCTCTGGAGATCTGCTTTAGTGCTTCTCTAACCAGAACCTGCAGCATGAGAAAGCAGTAGGATTTGCACAGATGCCACCGCACTGAACTCACAGAGGGTGCATAACAGAACATGCATCACTATCAGTACCTGCAGTTTGAGATGTGGCGTTGGAGTACACTTGCAGAGATGATAGACCTATTGGGGAATGATATTGATTGGTTATGTGCATATGGCAAATACAATGTAGACAAAAAAAATAATTTTTATCTGCATATCTCCCCCTTTACCTACCACAGAAAGAACCTAAATCTGCAGGAAACTTCAGTTGAAGCAAGAAGTAAAACTTTTAATCAGGTTCAACAGAGAGGCTACATTATTATGGCTCATTCACACTAGAGGGTAACAGACAGAAAGCTCCTTGTGATCAAGAAAAACTGGTAGATGTGATTGCATTGTAATTTTTTTTCATTCAGTGACTGATTGTAAGGAGTTGTTGTGGCAACCAACTTGTCGCCTGAGAGTCAACATCCTCATCTGCAACTCGTCTGCAAATTGTCTTTTTGCAATAGGGGACTTTTGCCAACCTGTTTTATCCGGGTCATATTCCTATATAAAAGCAAGGCTGGTGAGTGCCCATGTCATTTCTGAACTTGTGTATTAGCTTCTGGCTGGACTTAATGTAAATACCTGTTTAATGTGAATTTCTCCCTTTGATTATGACAACAGATATGAAGTAGATGGCAATGATTTTGTAATGTTTGCAGATTTATCACAGTTAATCTTTGAATCACAAATCTGTTCTTCAACCAATGTGTTCATCAGTGTAACTAGCATTAGATATGTTTTTATAAATAGGAATTCAGAATCAGCAGATGGAGTTGGTCCAAACAAAAAAAAATAATAAATCAGCTGAATGGCTAAAACAAAGCAGAGCGATACGGACAATTATTATTATTATTATTTATTTATTTTTGCATAAACTATCTGAAATTTTAATAAAGGCATGTATATATGCGTATCACCACAAACGCTGGTGTTGGTTAAAGTTGTGCGGACAGTTGGTTAAAGATCATTTGTGCACGTGAATTCAGTGAGAGTGATCTCACCAGGACAGTTAATGCAAGACGTGAGTCCTAATTTATCCAACAAAGAAGCATAAATCTCAACAGTCCTTTGCACATTAGTTAGTGTTTATAAAAATGCACATCTTATCAATCAAAAAGGTGTTTTGTGCATATGTTTAAATAATTATGAAGAAATCCATGCTGGGCCAAGTTAAAGTAAGGAAGCTTTTGAAGAGGTGTGTTATCCACTACAGGACCCCATTGGTTTGAGCAGGACTGGCCATGAGAAATACCCCACTGAAAGCATAAATTGTGTTTCTGGCTTGTGAATTTGCATGTGTCACTGTGTTTTTTATTTATCACTTTGTTACCACCTCTTGTCAGTGCGCACACTGACTGACAGTATCCTAAGCTTTTCTCCTCACTGTGGTTCCGCGCCTGTTTGCCAGCTCAGATGCTGTTTCTGCTAAAGGGAAGGATAGCCCCAGGTTTGTGAAGCAGTGTGCTCCAGAGATTAAAAAAAAAAAAGTGAACTTGTTTGTGTTTTTCCTAACTATCTTTGTGAGGCATGCAAGTTGTATAATTTTTTTGGTGTCACTGATTCTGTGGCTACTCTTCCATGCGCAGAAGCCACAAAATGAAACACTCACTGTGATAATCCTCATGACACAAGTCAAAAAATATAAATATTCTCCCGGTTTTCATGAAAATGTGAGATTTGACAGTCCTTGGAGGTTCTAAGGTATGCTTTTCCAAATATTTTTAATAACCTTCTGTGAGAAATGGTTTTCTAATGTAACATTTAGAAGAAAAACACTGAACATTATGTTTCGTTGGGTACTGAGGGATCCTGTTGCTGTGTTTGGAAATTTAAATAATTAATGCCATTGCCGCTGTGCCACCCTTGCAAATTACATAGCTCCTCTCTCAAATCAGAGACTGTAGCTGAGACGCATGAATCATTCCTGCTGTTGTTTTATGGCTACAGATATTCAATCAGCTGCATGGAAGAGATCCAGTATTCTGCATGCTGGTATTAGCTGCTCACTCATCAACAAAACAGCAGCACTGACGTTCAGATCACATCAATGTGGGAAAGGTGTTTTAGATAAGGATCTTCATCGGGAACATAAAGATATACACATGTACATATTAATATGCATCTGAAAATGTGTAACAAACAGAGTCAACAAGAACACCTTATTTGAAGAATGTTTGGTGATTTTAAGAGGTTTTAGTATGCATGTCTCTAAAAGACACTTCAAATTAATGCACATTTACAAAAAGAAGACAAACAACTTTGTGCCAGATTGAGCACTCAGACTGTTCTGCACTGTCCAATCACTGTAACAGGCTTAACTCCCTCCCATCTTGTTTTCTTCTTCTTTGGAAATTCCCAAAGAGATGAAGGCACGGGAAAATAGGCTTGCACCTGTGGAAACTGCATCAAAACTGCATTTCCCTAAGCGTGGCTTTCTACCTGTGGGAGAAACTTATATAGACTCAACAAATGTGGATGACAGGAAAACAAACCCATAGCATTGTGTTAGTTTACACTACCTGGCCATTTTTCTTTGCTGTTCAGTGAAAAAGGATAGCTTACATGAGTTCTTAAAATAGTTGCTGTGGGCTGGTGATGGGAATGATTGTGTATTTTATCAGTCGCACTAATATATTTCAGTGGCAATTTTGCACAACATGCTTCCATGTCACTCGTCTGAGTATGAATGTGTGTGAATGGTAGATGGTAAGCACTTAACTTCAGATGGAAGTGCTTGTATGAATGGGTGAATCCAAGCGTGTTGTATTTGAGTGCTCACTTAGAGTAGAAAAGCGCTATGTAAGATCTAGCCCATTAAATAGGAGAAAAGCATATTACCAATGTATGACTTTGCATAGATGGTAAATCACACTATGAAACAATTCAATTATTTTTGATGATGTGGCTCATCAATTGATGAGTATCACTCTATGACGATGATGATAACATATTACCGTGCATACAATCAAATAACAGTGTGCAGATCAGCGATGTATTGGACCTGTCTGATGAAAAATTTAAATCAAAGTGAAAGCAACTCATTGTTGAGTCGTTGGTTCAATCAGTGATGAACTGGAAACTGGCGAAGTTACACCTGGGCCTTTATCTGCCTCCTCCACCACTGCTCTCTCCTCCATCTCCACCCCACCCTCTTCCTGCTCACCTCAAGTTTCATTTCCTGAAATGAAGTCAGGGCTCTAACACAATGTGTGTAAATATGTTTATTCTCTATATTGTCACAGTTATTTATTGTAAGCACATTAGATATACTAGCTATACCACACAACGCGCTGGAACGCTGTGTACACTTTGATACATTACATTATGCTAGCGAAAATAAGTTTAGGTGAACTCCTAACTAAATTTAGAATAGCTGCTGTGTACTTTGTCACAATTCCATCAAACTTGGCAACCACTCAGAAGAGACCTTCTGTCAGCAGCCGTAGGTTGAATGAACAAACTGGACGCTATAGTTTTCTAGTAGAATCATTCACTGTTTGGCATGCAAAACCCTGACAAAACCAGCACTGCAAATCTCCAGACCCAAAATATCATTATTTTTCATCCAATTTCAAAAATCCAAAGAGCCTTTTTATTCTTTTAATGAGGTCTGCCTGTAGGGTTGCCACCTTTCACAAATAAAAATAAGGGACACCCAACATGACTTCTCTGGGCAATGACCAACATGGCCCAAGACTCACATTTTATAGGTTAAGGGGTAATCTAAAAAGCAATTAGTCATACATAAAAATAAAATATACATTTGCTCGGACATGATTTTGCCAAAATCTCAAGAATCAGAGGTTTGCTGTTAATCTATTGGCATGATTTGTTCTTCAATGGTCATATGTTTGTATACTAACACTACTGTATATTCATATGATCATTCACACTCAACGTCCTAAACAATCAGTCAAACCACAATAGTCGGCTGAAGCACAACAGAAAACTGAATCAATAATAACATAATGATCTGTAGCATATCAGTCTTTGGAGATGACTGTGGTGTGAAGATCTGTGACACTGATGCCCGGGTTTTCTGAGCTCTCATGTTTCTGCAGTGTTGCTCTCCTGATCCGTGTTGCCTTTTATCAAACAGCCCGCCGCGCGCCACTGAAAATACTCGTCGATAAATGTTACAGTTCGCCTTAAACTCATCCCCACTGACGCTGTTCAGCCGTGGATGTGCGTCTTCCCACTCACATCTGTATCTCTGCATACGTTTTCATGTGGTATAGCTAGATATACAACCCACTCTCTGGACAGCTGACAAGAACCAGCTAAACAACACCAACAGCTGGCTGTAAGCTAACATTATGCCAGATAATGTTAGCCTTGAGGGTCTTAAAAATCACACTTTCCCTCTGATAAACAGTTTGATTACATTCTATTGTGTGAGAGTTTTTTCTTCCTGAAGTCCAACAGTGTTAAATCCACTTCAAAGACAATATGTGGCATTATGAGGTAAACAGCGATCTGACAGCCTGCACTCACTGGATAAATGCTGGACAGAAGGTGTAGCTTTTTTTCAGTTTTTTCTTGGACACTGCACTTCTTACAGTATTTTAGGTGTGGAGCTGACTTGATGGGACTCGGAGGTGATGTTGAATTTGAAATACCCTTATTGCCCCATGCACTGGATTTTTTGGCATCAGCTTTTCAACAGGCAAGTTATTTTTTGCAGCCTTCAGGTTTGTACTGCAGGCTTGACACTCCCGATACGTCAAAGTGTTCTTTTAATACCAGGCACGTTTCACTTGGTCGCACCAAAATTGATGCCACTCTGGTGACCTTGCTGGATTTGGGACCTCAAATGCACCGATACTGTCCTTTAGCTTTGACTTGTGCCCCCTCTTTGCTTGATTAGCATTTGTCGATTCAGACAAACAAAACTGCTTGTAAAAATATAAAATGATACAAATGGTAACAAAGGACATATATTGAAATAATATATAATCTAACTAACCCAAAGCCTGCTTATCGTTTAAGGGAAATATAGAGTAATTTAGCAATATTTAATAATATAAAAATGAATTGTGTCATGAGACTGTCTGTACGTGGGAGGGTTCCAGTCAATTTATGGCTGTTATTAGATTATCTTTATTGCTCTTGGGAGTCCTATTGCTGCATTCAGTCTTCCAAGAATAAGAGAGAAGTGCTGTAAATTCTGGCCATCTTCTCTGAATCATGTGAGGCCAGTGAGTTACAGTGAGTAAAATGTGAACACAAATCAAAAACATGCTCTGTCTTAGTGGCCTGTAAGGATCCAGTCTCTGGTGAGCAGAGTGCACAAACACGTCACGCTTCCACATGCCACTGTAGTTCTGCTCGGCATCTATCTGCCAGGAAAGATAAAGCAGCAAAGCAAGGCCGGAGACTGCAGCAGCAGAAAAAAAGCTCTTCAGCCCTTTACTGGTGCATCCTGAACTGCTGTACCTTCCAGTGCGAATCCATTCTTACCTTAGTCCTTCAATGCTTCAGGGGCGCATAAACAGGTTGTTGCAATAGTTTCTGTGTGATCATGACCATGACTAGGGGTTGCACAATGCAAATCCACTTACCTCTGTTTAATTCCATAATGATAATAATAATAATAATACTACATTAAACAAATGCCCAGAGGCAGCACCTTCGAATAAAGATACACACTCTTTTATTACAAGGTAATCATATAAATATTATGTTTCAGTTTACCAACATGGTTCTTTATTTGAAAATAGGATAAAAGAAAGTAAAAGTGTGGAGTGGAGTGGTGTGGAGTCCTGGCCAAAAGAAACAGAAGTGTGGAAGGAGTCTGGGTCAGCCACACAGTGGGCTGGAGGACCCAGAAGTTCCCTCCCTAAAGCTAAACTAACAAAGTGAAGCGGCAACAAAAAGCAAACTACCAGAGCTTCCATCCAAGAAGGATCGAGAACCCCCCCCCCCCAAGGAGACGGGCACAAAGGACCCCAAGGACCTGCCTC
>VOQJ01011816.1:16908-28159 GCA_015052665.1 Apistogramma diplotaenia | reverse complement strand
CTGGTAAGAAAAAGTATTGAAGAGGAAGGAGGAAGCGGGGGGGGGGGGGGGGGGGGAGGGGGGGGGGGGGGGGGGGGGGGCTGTGCGCATAATCCTGCAATACAAAACAAAACAGAGAAAAAAGGAGTGAACAGCAGAGGGCAGCAATACGCCGCTGCAGCTTCTAGTCTGCCAGACCAAAGGAGAAGAAGACATTGTTTGGGTATTATTTGCGACTTAACACCGGCACGTTTTGGAAGATCTGCTTTAAACATATCACTGTAGAAAACGAATGGCTTTCCCTGTTCCCGTTTGGCTTGCGGTCCAGGAAGAGCTCCTGGCACAAAACGAGGCAGACTGCGGAGCTCCAAGCTGTTTCGACACTTTCGACGATGAAGCTTTGTTCCAGTTGTTCCACCTCACCAGAGCCTGCATCCTCTTCATCACAGACGCTGTCCGCATCCGCATGAAGGACGCCGCTTCGTGTAAATCCCACCTGTCCGTTGACGAGATGGTCATGGTGGCGCTCAATTATTACGCACACGGAGTCTCCACCGCTGCCGTGCTGCAGAAAGCTGGAGTGAGTCAGACGGATTGCCCCACGACTATTGTTGGCACAGTCTCGGGAGTCATAGCAGGGATGTCCGATGTATTCATCTCATTCCCGCTGACCTGGGACGCCAGAACCAAAGTCGCCTTAAATATAGAGAAATTCTGTGGGATCCCAAACGTGCTGGGCGTCCTGGCTCCCGCGCACTTCAAGATCAGAACTTCTCCATATGAAAAGGACACCTTCAAATCCTTTGTCAACGCCCTGGGTTATACATCGGTTGTGAGTCAGATAATATGTGACTGCGATGGCAACATACTGAGTGTTGAAAAATGCTGTGTTGGTAGCACGTTTGAGCAGGAGATGTGGGACTCGTCCTTTAAGGGAAGGGAGATGCAGGAGGACTTGCACGGACCATTTTGGGTGATTGGTGAGAGCAGTTTATTTAGAAACTACTGTACGTTGTGTAAACTGGAGTGACATCACACTGAGGTCTCAAGTCAAGCATGAAACTATCACCGAATTACACCTGAGGATGATTGCAAACAGTGGATTTCACAGGAATATATTTTTCTTATAACTTAATGCCAAATACTGTATATCTATGAATATCTGTTAAATCCTCTTTTTTTCCTTCTTCTGATGCTCAGTTTGAACTTCAGCAGATCATTTTGACCACATATACATGCGTACATGCATTGAGTTGCTGCCATGTGATTGGCTCATTAGATATTTGTGTTAACAAGCAGTTGAAAAGTTTTACCTAGACTGAATTTTCTCAGTTGCCATGGTTACACCAAACTCACTGCATTCTCTCGTGTTTCTTTTAAAGGTGGGAAAGGCTACCGTTTAAGCAAGCATGTCTTGACTCCAGTATCCGAACCTGCAAACGGCAGCGAGATCCGCTTCAATGAGGCTCACGCAAAGATCCTCGACGTCATGCAGACAACATTTGATTCCATGAAGAGGCGTTTCAAGTGTCTGATGCAGCTTGGCTTCGCACAAGAAGGCTCACTTAACAAGCAATCGAACATTATCAAAGCGTGCACTGTGCTGCACAACATTGCTAAAAAGTTCTCTGTCCCTCCCCCGCCTGAAGCTGATAAAATTGAGCCTCTCTATCCAGGCAAGCAGCACTTGGTGCCAGTTGAGATCAACCACGAGGCTTTAAAAGCCAGGCAGGAACTTATTGACAGTAAATTCTGTGTTGCGTCCAGCTGTCAGGACCCCACAGGTAGCGACATCACAGAAGAGGACACGTAAATGGTTGTCTGGGCCCTGTGCTGTGAAGGTCAGCATACCCAGGGTTTTATATTTTTCTCAATGAAAAATATTTCTCATGGAAATTATTCTTTTTTTTTTATATACATACTTATTATTAAATGTAATTGTAAAACATTCTCAAGTCATCGGGTGTGCTATTTCCTGACACGAAAACAACAAAAAATAATATTACACAATTAGAAAACGACATGCAAACAGTAAATAAAATCTGAAGTGTGCAATGTATATGCTGTAAATATTTAAAATGTAATGGTTTGCATTAATATGTTTATAACAAAAATATTGCTATAGACAATTTTTTTTTTCACTAAGTGCATGAAAGACTAAGGGCAGTGTTAACACTAGGCGTTTGCATTGTGCCGTCGGAGGTCGTGGAGGGCAGTGGCGTTGACGTATATCATATCTGCGTTCTCGTACACGTTCTCTTCGTTCATCTCTTTTGGCCGCAGAGTGTCCATGATGCACTGGTGCAGGAAAATGTACTGAGACTGAGAAGGAAACACCGGACGTTGCTGGTCATATGAAATGCAGAACTTCTTCTACACAAAGAGTTTCACAGTACATCATTCTTTTTCCTTTTTTTGTTTTATAAATGTGTAATGATGCTTAGTCTTACTAAAGAAAGTTTTCAGCTCTCTTAATTAAAAAGACAAAACCCTCAGAGAGAAACTGTGGCTCGTGTGTCACAAACTGCACTATAACAACATCTTGAGGAAGTGGTTTGCTGTTAATGACTGTTTAATAGTGAAATAATTTATATTTTAAGGAGGCAGCTGTTAGTCAATATTTAGGAAGTGTGCCTTGTAGTGAACTTATATTTTAGG
This sequence comes from Apistogramma diplotaenia, assembly GCA_015052665.1. Taxonomy (NCBI): domain Eukaryota; kingdom Metazoa; phylum Chordata; class Actinopteri; order Cichliformes; family Cichlidae; genus Apistogramma; species Apistogramma diplotaenia. The sequence continues at coordinate 25,522 of VOQJ01011816.1, read as the reverse complement.
ATATAAAATTAGCAAAAAACAAACAACCTTACATATCTTAAAATAAAATTGCAGCAGTGTACTGTATCAGCAGCTGACTATAAGTGTGTGGTTAGCTGAATAAGGACGTGGTGTCTCAACCTGAAGCAGTTTAATACACTTACTTCCGTCTGCACCATGTACGGCCGGTTCAGTCTCATCTTGTGTACGAAGGCATTGATGCCAACTGCCTGTTCCTTCTCCAGCTGCTGAAGTAGAACATCCAGGGCGATTATAGTGCCGGTTCTCCCGACTCCAGCACTGAGAGACAGACACAAGTGTGACAGATAGTTTTTTTTTATGTCTTATAGAAATATCATTGCTGACCTCAAACCACTGTATCTGTCCTAAAGTAAGCCCATACTGGAACCTATAACTAGGTGTGAAAACTGTTTAACTGAAGTAAAAATAAAAACCATAAATACAATTATAGACGAGATCTTTAATTTTAAGTCTTTCTAATTTTGTCTTTGGTCGAATTTGTCAAACGTGGATTGGCCACAGATATCACTCCATCCAGAAATCATTGTCTATGAACACAGCTCACTGCGCCATCCACAAATGCAGGTTAAAGCTCTATCATGCAAAGCAGAAGCCATGTGAACACGGACCGGAAACCTGACCATCTTCTCTGGGCCAAAGCACTTTTAAAATGGACTGAGGCGAAGTGGAAATTTGTTTTAAACTCTTTATGGAAAAGATGGACTCTGCATCTTGTGAGCAACTATCAAGCGTAACATTAATCACCATGCAACAATGTAAAAGCTTATTCTGTACCTGCAGTGAATCACCGTTGGAGCGTTGCTTCCTTCTCTCTCTATGTCCTGTCTCACCAGCCCTCTGAACTGGATCAGGACCTGTGTGCCCTGTGGGACTCCGTGGTCAGGCCAGGCAGTAAAGTGGAAATGCTTAATTCTGCGTTCTTCTGAGGCTTTTCTCTGTGAGGAAGATTAATGTACAGTACAACTCACGTCTATGTGGATAAACAGCATATTTTAAGTATCAATCAAGCATTTTCCTTTTTGGTTAAACGTCAGTAACAGCTAAAGCCTTTAATGTTTTCTATATTAAAACCATTTTCCATAAATGTGTGTTCTAGACTTAGTACTAGCTACACACACACACACACACACACACACACAAAAGAAATGAATACGTTTTCATACATCTTTCAGACTGAATTCTCTCAGTGTCCAGTTGTGGTCAAGTTGCTCAGATCTGACGGTGACCTGCAGATCTCCATGAAAGGTTGGCTTTCTGTCGGCAGGCCAGTATTGTTCACACTTGGTCTGCAACAATAAACAGAAAACAACACAGTGAAAATTTAATTTAAAAAAATTGCAGATCTTCATTTTTTTTTGGTGAAGTAACCAATCTGCGCACAACACTAAAGCACTGTAACATGACTAGCAATAAAACATTTTCAGACTTGCCCGTCCTCCTTCGATGCAGTTGGTCACCATTACGATCCTCTTAACTCTTTGTTCCCAAATCATTCTCCAGAAATCATTAACAGTAGAGGGCAGAGGGCCTTGAGTGGCGATGTACTCTCTAGGACTGCTGTAGCCCTGAAGAGCAGAAGACAAAGTTAATATGTAGACTCGTTTAGCTCGTATTTGTCCTGCATTGCTCACTGTAAAGCAAAATAACTCAATAAAAAAGCTCATGAAATCATAATGTGGCAGCCTCCTGAATCTGAAGCACAATTTGAGTTAATATGTTCATATGCTCTCTGTAAAGTAACACCTACTGGCATGTAATTGGCATTGATGTAGTCTGAAGTCCCACTGGGGTCTTGTGTACTCAGCTTCACGCGGCACCAGTCGTCTAGCATGAGAAAACAGGTGATGTAACTCTAGCGCACCTTGGACACAGCAAGCCAGAAGGAGCTCGGGATAGCACGGTTCAGCAGTCAGAGGAGAGACTTACACGGCAGCACGTTACTGAAACGATTCTTTGCTTTGTTTTCAGGTAGGACGGCGATCTTTTGTGTCTGTTCCGTTCCGACAGGAGCCAGGTCCTACACGAAAGTGATAAAATGGCCATCAGAAAACAGAACAAACAGGAAGAGGACTGTAAAGGCACAATTTTGATCTTTTCATGCACCTCGTATTCTTCGCTGAAGCCTCTGTTCTCATCTGAACTTAACTGATGGAAGTGGGCCGGAAACTTTGCAGCCAAAATAGGTCTAAAAATGAATAAAACATAACGAAATCAACAATCATGCCATCTATTTTGACCCAATAAAATAATAAAAGTGACACCAATTCAGCATGAAATGAATGATTCACTAATTAATGCATTTCTTTCTACACTGTGGGTCATTGTAACGAGATGCTGATATATACTTACAAGCTCCTTGTTTTAGATACTTTGGATCCACCAATGAATGATGTCTTTCTGCTGCAGGAATGAATTTAAGACATTCACATGTTGAATCTGATAAATCTCATGAGCTAACTAACTTGTTGTCAGTGAGATATCACCCACTTAATAATGTGTGGTCTTTTGAGGAAAATGAAGACAACCAAAGCAACTAGGAGACCAAACAGCAGCACAGCAAATACTGACCCTGCAATGACTCCTAAGGGGAGAAAAAGCATAAATAAATGCACTGAATTTGAATAATTTAGATCTTTATTACAAATGGCAACATATTTACTTTCACTCACCCCGTGGATCAGTCTCACATTTAAAAACATGCGGTTCAGAACTCCTTACTGTCCCGTCAGGCCCCGACAGTGACGTCACAGACACTTTATATTTTTTGGCAGGCTGGAATCCAGCTATTACAACCTCCTTTTCAGATCGGTTTTTTCTGAGACTCTGGTCAGACACATTCACCTCCACAGCAGTCCACTCACCATCTGGTTCATTCCAGGCAACAAGGGCAGAATATCCAGCTGCCCAGTACTCACAGTGAGCTTTTAGATTAGGAGGAACTGAGCGAAACAAGAGAAATGGTGCCGTTATGATCACAACTGAAGCATAAAATAGATGACTTACAGTGAATATGATCAAATCTGGATTAAACATAAATTCTTTGCTGTGAGACAGACTTGTACTCACGGACTGTTACTTTGTGGTGACACTGCAGGAAACTTCTGGAAGATTTTTCATAAACAAGCGATATCTCGTAGGTTGCACCAGAGTAAAGGCCAGTAAATGTCACATTTTCACCTTCAGGCCTGACAGATATTGGAGAGCCATTACTCGCTGTTGCATTCGAGAACAACCCTTTAATTTTTCCTCTGATTGATGAGTTAGTGGCCGTCCAGTCCGCACTGGCACAGTCGATGGCTGAAATGAATGAGAAAATTTGGTACATAATTCAATGAAAAGAACTCTAACTGAAGTGTTTCAGACTGTGGGCTCTTTGTCATTTTACACACGGAACTAAATTTCATTCTAATATTGAAAAAAAGTTACCTGTCACTGTAAAATTGCTATAAGCAGTGCTGCTGAGTCCAGAGAACAATGTGATCAGGGTGAAATTATACTCTGTTCCAGGATTAAGAGCTGTCACTACTTTTGTGACTGTATTTGAGGAGTTGTCTTTAGAATCGGACACACTGCCACTGATTTGAAGCAAATATTCCCAGTCTTTATTCACGTTCTCCCACTTTAGAGTTATGTTGTTAGTAAAGCGTTCAGTCACATTGACAGAAGACACCATTGGTGGAACTGAAAAGAAAAAAAAACAAAACAAGAAATGCTCATTCATAATTATTCATGAATTCTACTGCATCGCAAGGAGCTATAACAGAAAAACGCATGTAAAAGAAAGTGTAATAAAATCCTGTGGTTTCCATACATTTCAGAAGGCGGAGCATTTCATTCAGAGATCACTGACCTGTCACAGCATTAAATTTGTATCCGCTGCTGTTGACTCCCTCAAAAACAGTGAGGAGAGTGAAGATGTATTTTGTCCCAGCCGTCAGAGCAGTGACCAGATGTTTTATGGGATCATTTTGAGTTTCAGTGATACGCTCTTCTTTATCATACTTTAGGATGTATTCTGAGATGCTGTTAATCTTGCTCCAAGTGAGAGTTATACTGCTGTTAGTTTGGGCTACCTGAGTCACATTCTCAACATTTTTTGGAGCTGAAAGAGAGCAGAAGGCAAATAGTGGTTTCAGTAAAGAAACAAAAAGAAAACTAAAAGGAAACCAAAAGGAAAACTAGGTACTTCCCTAAGGCAGAGGTGTCAAACATAAGGCCCGGGGGCCAGAACTGGTCTGGCCCACTGAAGACTGAAGTGAGCTACATGTGGTCCACAGTGCAAAATGAGTTTGACATCCCTGTTCTAAGGCCTCAGGTATGGACATCTTGCTGCAGCTCTGATAATTGCTAATTTCCCTCCGTGCTGCCTTGATCTTAGCCTCTAGTTGTCTTTTCCATGACGGGATCTGCTCCTCGTGGCAACAGAACCCCCATCAAAGACAGAGATGGAGCAATACTGGAAGAGCATATAGGAGAAGGGTGCAACATGCAACACCTGGCAGCACAAATACTGTAAACCAGCTGCTAGAGGCTAAGACACACCCAGAATGGCTGACTGAATGCCGAGCAGTCCTGATCCCTAAGGATCTCCATAGGGACCAGTCCCATCCAACTACCGGCAAATAACCTGCCTCAGCACAGCATGGAATCCCCTGTCAGGCATCAAAGCAGCTAAGATGAACAGCCACACGGCTCATTACACGAGCAGGACCCAGAAAGGAAGTGGCAGAGATACGAGAGGAGCAAAACACCAGCTAGCCTGAGCACCAGATTACGAGAAAGCCCAGGACTCAGTGCCACACACATGGCTCCTGGAATGCCCAGAACTACACAAGATCAACAGGAGCCTTCTTGAAGAACTCAAAGGGAATGTGGAGAACAACACTAGAGGCCAACTTCATGCCAGGCCAAGGCGAACTCGACGTCACCATCAAGTTCACCAAACTCAAGCTCAAAGACAGTAAAGAGGGTAAAAGTGTAGTTTGTCCCAGCATTGAGAGATGACGCCACTAATGTAACTGATGCATTTGAATCTGTCTCAGCCTCGTCACTAACAGGACTTCCACTGCCACACTGTAGAGTGTATTCTGAGGTACCATTCATTTTATGCCACATAAGATAATTGTTACAAACTGCATCTTCAACAAACTATTTTACTGCAACTGGTAAAAAAAATAAATAAAAATCTAATTTCAAGTTTTAATCACCCCTGCCTCATGCTGTTAATGCATATCAGAGAAAAGGCATCTTACCAGTGACTGCAAGGTGGTTCACTCCACTGCTTCTGACATTTCCAAACACAGTAAAGAGAGTGAAGCTGTATCGGCTGCCACTTGTCAGATTTCCGACCGAGTATGTCACAACTTCTGCAGAAGTAATGTTGAGCTCTGTTTTGTTAAACACAAGGGTATACATGTCGACATTGGGGACTTTTCCCCACTCCAGGGTTATGCTGGTCTCATTTTGATCCACTGTCGTCACCTTTTTAGTGTTCAGAGGAGCTGGAATAGAAAAACACATGTAGAGGAAACTGTAACATTTTCTGGCAGAAACAGAAAGATGTAACATGTCGTTCGGTTTCTGTTTTTTTTTATATTATCAAAAATCTTTGCTATTGACATATTCAAATGGTAAAAATGAAGAAACACGTATTTTACAAGGAGGCAGTTTAAAAAGATGTTCCAAAAAAAGTGCAACTGTAAAACCTGTCAGTTTAGATGCAAATATAGATACAAATAAGCCCTCAGTCTTCACCCACCTGTTACAGCGGGAAATGCGAGTCCAGTGCTTCTAACGCCCTCAAACACAGTGAAGAGAGTGAAGCTGTAGTTTGCCGCAGCAGTCAGAGGAGAGACCACAAATTCAGTGGGTCCCTCTTGAGAAACACTGATATTCATTTCTGTGGCACTGCCGCTGTAATTATACTGCAGGATGTATGTTGTTATGTCGTTAACCTTGTCCCACGTCAGTCTTACACTCGTCTCATTTTGTCCCACAACATTCACGACGTCAACATTTCGTGGAGCTGAAAGATAACAGAGGATTCAACAAAAATAAAAAATAAAAATCCACAACTAAAACAATCAACTTTCAAGTGCAACTGAGCCGGCGCTTCCTGGCTTATGTATCTATAGCAGAGAAAAGACATCTTACCAGTTACTGCACTGTAGCTTACTCCACTGCTTCTGACATTTCCAAACACAGCGAATAGATTGAAATTGTATCTGGTTCCATCAGTCAGATCTAAGACTGTGTATGTACTATCAGAAGCAGCAATAGTGATGTTTCTTTGATTAAACTCGAGGCTGTACGTGTCAGCGTCGCAGACTGCTTTCCACTGCAGGGTTATGCTGGACTCATTTTGAGAAAGTGATCTGAAATCTACAGCATTGCAAGGAGCTGCAATAGAAAAAGAAATGGAAAAGAAACTGTAAGAAAATTTTATGACAAATTGTTCCTAACAGAAATCCTGTGTTTTCCATAAGTTCATGAGATCACCGACCTGTCACAGCATTAAATATGTATCCACTGCTCTCGACTCCCTCAAGCACAGTGAAGAGAATGAAGCTGTAGTTTGTCGCAGCATTCAGAGGAGAGACCACACAATCAATGGGTCCCTCTTGAGAAACGCTGATATTCTTCTGTATGCCGCTGTAATTATACTGCAGGTTGTATGTTGTTATGTTGTTAACCTTGTCCCACGTCAGATTTATACTCGTCTCATTCCGTGCCGTCACAGTTACACTCTGAACATTTTCTGGCACTGAAAGAGAGCAGAGGGCAAAGAGTGGTTTAAGTTTGAAAGAAAGAAAAAGGAAACATGTCAGCATGCTAAAAGTTTCCTTTTTGTCACTGTTTTTGTTTCATTCAGGAGATGAAATATAGAAAATACATGAAAAAACATGACAGAATTACATACAGCTAATCAGCCGAGTTTTTGTCTATCACAAGTATAACATTTGCCTATAAATTCAGAGATCGCCCACCTGTCCTAGCACTGAATATGTATCCACTGCTGTTGACTCCCTCAAACACAGTGAAGAGGGAGTCCCAGCAGTCAGAGGAGAGACCATATATTGAATGGGTCCCTCTTGAGAAACACTGATATTCTGTATGGTACTGCCACTGTAATTATACTGCAGGATGTATGTTGTTATGTGGTTAACCTTGTCCCACTTCAGTCTTATACTCGTCTCATTCTGTCCCACCACATTCACGACATTAACTTCTCGTGGAGCTGAAAGATAACAATTAAGTTTCAAGTGCTACTGAGCCGGCGAATCCTGGCATATGTATCTATATGAGGGAAATGACATCTTACCAGTTACTGCACTGTAGTTCACTCCACTGCTTGGGACATTTCCAGACACAGCAAAGAGCCTGAAATTGTATCTGATTCCACCAGTCAGATCTAAGACTGTGTATGTTGTATTAGGAGCAGCGATAGTGATGTTTCTTTGATTAAACTCAAGCAGGTATTTGTCAGCGCTGGAGACTGCTTCCCACTGCAGGGTTATGCTGTTCTTGCTTCGCATCTTCACAGACACACTCTGAACATTTTCCGGAGCTGAGAGAGAGCCGAGGACCAAAAAGCAGTTTGGCGTTTTACATGACAGTGTGGTAAAAGCATAGCTGCTAAGTTTCATTTCATTTAAAAAAACATTTTTTAAAAGTTAGAAGAGTTGCACAAGTTATAACAGTTACACTGTTTTCATTCCATTGTACTGCTGTGCCTTTTGTTACATCGTCAAGAGCTGAGAAGAGTTAAGGGTGACGTTCTTACCGGGTTTTGTTGTTGTGGTGCTTTGTGTTGTAGATGTCAGTAGTTTAGTAGTAGTTTGTGTTGTAGATGTTGCTGCTTGTGCCGTTTGTGTTGTGTTGATTGTTCCAGAGGAGTCAGTTGTACCCTGAAAGCAGAAAAAGAGTGAGCACAGAGAAAACTGCCAAGTGTAAAAAAAAAAAAAACACACAGTGCCACTGAATACCCAGTTATTGTAATGATAAGCAATCTCACGGAGCAGCAATATTACACGTGAGCAATATTTAGATATTCGCTTGCACCTTGCTTCATAAGAACAAAAACTTCCACTAAAGACAAAAAAATAAATAAATGTCCAGGAAACAAGTAAGTCAGTGTCAAATCTGTACATCAGCTTCCACTGGCAGCAACTTTTAAAACACATTAAACGCAGGGCTGACAAAAAGTTTCATTAATAAAATGTTCGCATTCACTGAAAACTGAAAACATATATCGAGTTACAGAAAATATCTAACCAGTTTTTCCCCTAATAGACAATTTAAAATTCCATATCTAATCTGATTAACTGAGTGAAGACTATACCATGTAAGAAGTGTTTGAGATATCACTGCTTTTAGTTTTAACACTGTTTCCTCCTTCATGCACTTTTTGTTGTCAGAACAAACACGAAGGCATTGCCGCTACTGAGAAAGACTAAATTCATATTTCACAATCAGGAAAAGTCCAGAATATTTACGCTGTGCAAGACTTTTTTGTGGTTCCCTTTTTATGTAAAAACCAGTATTTCATTGAACATAATCGAATATCTAAACGAATCTAGTGTTTAAACAATAC
>VOQJ01011816.1:0-16888 GCA_015052665.1 Apistogramma diplotaenia | reverse complement strand
GTTTAAACAATACATGCATACATATCATGCATTGAGGTTTCACTGCGGTTTGGACCGTATCGTTTCCTTTTGTCTAGGGTAAGCTACACTGAACCTATCTTCACCATCAAAGTGAAAGGTAAAAAAATAAATAAATAAACTTACCCAAAGTAGACTCAGGAAGACACAGAGCAGCAAATGGTCCGAGATAAAAGGTAAAAGCTTCATGGTTTTTAAGGACTCCTAACTGGCACACATTCTTTGAACTCGTTCAATTCCTTTGTTTTCCCAAGATAACCTTGAAACTGCAATTTTCAGCACCTCTGCTGGCGTGTTGACCAAAACAACATGTAAACTTGGTGAAGAATTTCCCCAAGCCCGAGCTATTACAGTCCAAAATTAACTTCAATCCAGAAGTGTTGACTTTTAATTATCTCAACTACATCCTCCTCTCGTAACCTCTGGTCGCTTTTCATATTGGAAACTGACTAAGTAAATAGCTGCTTCTCCTTTCTGGCCTTGTACAACTACAGAGACCTTTGCCCCGCCTGTTACTTCCTTATTAACGGTCATACTGTGCTGCTAGTCAAAGGTACGTCAACCAAGTGAATCTGCCTGTTCTACATGTTTATTAGAGGTAATTGTTTTATAGCTGCTGTCATTTATCAGTTCATGTTTCTGACAGCTCGTGTATCTTTATGATGGGCAAATAAATGATGGGAAGTTTGTCATTATGATCACAAGCCAAAGCTGTCAGCTGCTACTTTTAATAAAATTAAGTATGTTTCGGTTTTTTTAATGATTAAGTCTAGGTTCCTCTGCTGAATTGTCTTCACAGCAGAGTAGGTCTCCTTTTTGTTGATGTGCAGCGTCTCAGTAAGTTGATATTTATAGCTTCCTTGCGGTTCATCTCTATAAGGAACTGCAAACAGAAACTATTACCCGCAGACTAACTGAAAATAAAGTCACGACAGTCTTTATGGTGCTGTATTTTGAGCAGCACTCAATAAAAATGCTGATGAGCATTGTTGAGGATGAGGATGTTAGGATTCGTAAATGATTCGTTTTCCTCATGTGCTAAAATGGTATCATCGCAATCTTGAACAGAACAACTATAATGAGCTTCCACGTTTCATTCAGCATCGAAGTGCCCTTTTTAAAGAAGTCTATTCGTTGTCTAGTCATAGAGAAATAACTATCTTATGAAAAGTGAGCGGTCTGCATAATAAATACGTTTTTAAAGACTTGCGAAAGTCTTCATACAGATGGGCTCATATGTAGCATGGTACTCATATTTTGTGAAGCTTCATTTTTTTAGAAACCTACAAATTCAACAGCTGCCCAACAACATCTGTGGTGTCACAGTTCTCCACCACAACTGGAGCCAGTCTCTGCTGTTACATCAGGTTTCAGTGGCAATAAATGTGTCACCTGAACATGCTATTGTGACAAGCTTCACTGAATCGGCTTCTCATATCTTTCAGTTAATGGCTGCATACAATAGATGCAATCTGCAAGCTCTGTGTATAAACTCATTTGCATTGGATGCATTCTCTTTCACTGCAGGACCTCCTAAACATAAAGTGCTTTAATCTACTGATACTTGATACATTCTTTCAAAGCATATGCCCCACTTTTGGTGTTTTTATGACAGTGATGGAAAGTACCGTCTAACACATCAGTGAAAATCACCCATCTCTCTCAGACCCTCTCATTCAAAGGTTCGCTTAATTCAACCATATTCAACCATATATATGGTTCGCTTAATTCAACCACACACACACATAATAGCTTCACTGGAACAACTTAACAGGAAGTATTGAAACTTTGCTAATCTTCTTTGTTTGAATCACGTCCTAAAAAAGAATAGGGAAATATATTGAAAATACATTGTTTCAGATAATGGAAGTGATAGTGACGACAGTAAAATAATAAATATTTTGGCTCCTACAGCTATAAAGGCTTTTATAGCAACTTTACCTACAGATTATGTACTAGTTAAAATGAATTGTAATTTCACATTTTGAGATGTTTACAGTCTTTGCTTTCCAAATTCTCAGCATATTATTGAATCTCTTAGAAAAAGCACACACAGCTTCTTCTCTGAGTAGTTTTAATTCAGGGTTTATTGGTTTTGGAAATCTGACAAGATGAAATTACTGAAAATAGTGCTCCAACATGAGCCACTCTTAAAGCTGTAACCTGCTTGTGGCTGTTTCAGCAGGATACTTGTCAGATCAAGCACTTAGCCAGCTTCTTGGCCAGCATTTAGTCCGAATATGCCTTACTGAACATGTCTGGGACATGAACATCTTCCTCAAATTCAGTCACAGCTAATGACAATTTCACAGCTGCAGGCTTCACTCATCTGAGAATGGAGAGCAATTCCTCAGCACCACACACATTAAGCAAAAACGTGACTGTATCACATCCAGAGAACACAAACTTGCGTTTCTTCTTCTGTCGGCACGTATTTGTCACAACCACAAGAAATGACATCATGAGGAATAAGTACAGAAAGGAAAACCAACACAGATTAAACACAGAAAGGAGGGAATGGAAATAAGGAACAATTTAAGTAAATCAGGCAATAACCATGGTGGGTAAAGAGCAGAGTAAAAATGAAAAGCATCTAAGTTTCAACCAGGGAGTGAACTGAAATAAGGGCCAAGCCCAAGCTGAAAAAGACTCACAGAAACCAAGGGGAACTTAGCGTGTTAGGATAAGTACGTGTTAGGTTTGTCTGGTTGCCAGGCAGTGTACTTTTATATTTAGAGCAGAAAAAAACAAAAGCAAAAGTAATAATAAAAGGAAAGTTAGAAGGCTATGGCAGGTGCACTGGAATAAAAAAAAAACTTTCTGAATAATGTAGAGATGGGCCTTCAATTCATAAACTGGTTTGCAACATGAAACAACGAAGAAACAAAAAAAGTTGTAAAATGTACAGAAGGGAAATGTTTAAAAAGAGGAGTGTAGAGCAGATGTATTGAAAAAAAATTAATAACTTCCCCTTTTTGTTCTCTTGCGCTTTCGTTGTCTTGACTGTAGGAATCACTCCAGACCACAGGGGCGGCGCTGCGCTGCAGTTACCTTTACCGTACAGAAACGAAGAAGAAGGAACAGGCTACTTTTTTGTGGCGTAAACAAACAGATCTGTTCACTTTCTAGATGTTACATTACTGATCGTGAATAACAAACTATAAACTGATCAAATTCTATCAGTATTTTGGCGCTTTTGACTGCATATTAAAAAATATTAAGTTGCTACTAACATAGCTAAAATTAGCTGAGCACCTAAACCGTCCGGAAACAAAGCATTCTGACAGCGTTAGGAGGCATTTCTTGCTTAAGCGCTTTCGAAAAGCGGCGTTAACCGAGCTACAGTCATTATAAAATGTGCTAACGTAACAACCACCTGAATCCAATCACTTGCGGTCACACGGTGGCAGTGGGGCAGGCGTTTCTCTGAGCTGTTAAATATCAGCTGCGTAAAGCTGGCTGATAAATACGTGCACAGCGCAAACACGCTCATTTGGGACGAATACGAGACACGTGTTAGTTTGAGCCTGAGGAAGAAACGGTAAGAGATACTTATGTTTCTTTTTCTCCTAGATTGGAGTCCTTTCTGTTGGGATTGATTGCTTTATTTTTCTGTCTTTTTAGACATGCAGACTGCGGTAAAACAAAATCTTCACACAGAGAGTGAAGCAGACATCAACAAACTCATCAACCTGAAGCTAAATGCATCCTACACTTACCTTGCCCTGGTATGATTCCTGTCATTTTAACAGTAATAACTAGCATAGTGCCTGTATGACTTTTTACATATACAGACTATACAGAGAGATGGGGATTTTTTTTTCTTTGTGTGTGTACAGCAATTTCTCATTACTAATTTCCTTGTTTCTCTTCTTCTAGGGGATGTATTTTGATAGGGATGACATTGCTTTGCCAAACTTCTCCAGCTTTTTCCTGGAGCGCTCGGAAAAGGAGCAGGAACAGGCTGAGAAGCTGCTTGCGTATCAGAACATGAGAGGAGGCCGGATTTTGCTTCAGACCATCTCTGTATGTCCCAGATGTTAGTGGTGGCATTTTGATGTTAAGCCTGGTGTATTTGTTAGTACTTTTTGTATCAGAGCATCAACTTTTTGTTTTAGAAACCAACCAAAGAAGACTGGAGAGGTGGTGTGGATGCAATTACCTTTTCCCTGGAATACCAGAAAACCTTGAATGCACGTATCCTTGATGTGCATCGCAGAGCTGGCAATCACACTGACCCCCATGTATGTCTGACTTTATCAGCTGCATATGCTACTAGTTCATACTTCTTGTTTTTTGGGGTTTTTTGTGCAATTCAGTGTTTAGATTAACTGTGGAAGATTGAAGCAATGTTGGCATTTTACTGTTTGACCTTTTTCTCACCATTTACTTATCTAACTTTTCTTGTAGCTGTGCGACTTTGTTGAGCAGCACTTCCTCATTGACAGCCATGATACCATCAAGAAGCTGGGCGATTACCTTGGCAGTCTGGCCCGCATCACTGCATCCGAGACCCATGGTGCTATGGGAGAATACCTGTTTGACAGGCACACTCTGTAAAGGTCCCAGCAGCACAGTGACTCGTATTTCTAAATATGCATAGACCCAAAAGGCAGCAATCCACACTGCATTCTTTTCTGTCAAGAAAACCTTACGAAGTTGTTAGTTGCCAACAAAATATCAATTTGCACTAGACCAATTTAACTGGACATACCTCAGTTTTTCTAAAAAAAAAAAAGAGGGAAATCCAAATGTACTGGAAAAATGTTCTCCTAAATGTGGTGCTCAACGCTGCAATATTCCTAAGCTGTCACAATGAGTAGGTTGTTTACGTGGATTCCTTTTTTGTCCTGTCACATGTTCCAATGTTTACGTTTCAAATTCCAGTGCGGTTTTATAAAAATGAGGCCAAACCAAATGGATACTTGAAACATGTAATAAAATCTGATTGTGCTGACATCACCTTTTGTTGGTCTCTCTCTAATATTGGGTTACCACGTTAAACTGTTGTTTGCTGCTGTTCAAACAGGTAGTTATCTGATTCGTCGTGCTGTCTTAGCACTTTTATCTGTCATGTCTGGGCCTATAGAGCCCGAGATAACAGTGGAAGCATGCTTACTCACTGTTGGGTGGCGTTAACGTTGGGCTGCTGGAGAGCTTGTGGTTAATGCGTTCCAAGCCGCTTCTCAATTATCTGTCAGCAAAGATAAGACACGGTTGAAGTGTGTCAGTGTGCATCCCACAAGTCTGTTCACGTCAATTTCATTCTAGTGTAAAACATCGCAGCTAACTGAGAAACCACAATGGTTGGCACTTTTTAAAAAATTTTTTAATCAGTACTGCCATAAGCCTTTAAGTGCAGTTTAATTTACTACAGCATAGAATGCACTTAAGGAAATGACTAGTTTATCTGTGTACTCACCCTTCAGGAAAAACTGGATTAGAATGATCTTGGGTGTACGTATAGTTTACCGTGCTGAGAGAAGGCGAAGGGCACATAAGAAAAATTATAAAGGAAAATTTTATTTCTTTCCTGTGGTAACATATTCAGTTTTATATATTAACTTTCACGAGAACGCTGTTACATGGTTGGATTGGCCACTGAGAGCTCCAGATGTAGCTGTACAAACACGTGGCAGCATGCCAGGAGATTAGTGTTCGCAGTGCAATAAATATGGCTATGTGTTTTGTACAGTAAAATGGCAGGCTAAAGGATGGGGAACTGCAGAACATCCACTCTCGGTTGAAGTTGTTAGATTGACCATCGACTGCAAGAGCAGCTACGCTGAGGAGATTAGTGAAGGGCTGGATGTACTACAATCTCTTGAGTCTAATGGATAAACACAAGGGCCACTGTCATCAGTGCAATGAACAATCTGTTTTCCTCTGACACAAGGTACAGCTTTGAATTCTTGTGTTAAATTGCCAACACTAGGACTATAACACAAAAAGTGGTGGTCTTTATGCCCCTTTACTTAGACGTAAAGCAACAGATGTGTTGTCTGCCTTCTAATATCACCGGGAGGGGGGCAGTGGGGGGATTAAATGACAACATTTCTCTAGTGATTTGCCAGTGCTTTAGCTTTGATGGAAAGGGTTGCAGGGAGCTTGCCAGTCCTAGTCAACAGCATACCCAGGGACTGATAGGCGTGTGTGAGGTCTCCAGCAAGCCAGAAGAAAAACAAGAACCACAGAACTAAAAGTTTACCCCTGAAGGATTTAAAGATATCAACAGGTAAGATCAATATTCAGATTTCAGACACGACTGTATGTGCGTATTTTTTTTCCTGTTGTTTGAACAAACCCAGCTGAAGGACCAATAATATTGCAACCGATTCATTTGATGTACTTTAGTTTTGTAATGGATGTCAAATGAGACATGTTTTAATTTTTAATGAACATCTTTTCTATTAAATAATCAGTTTCAGTGTTCAATTATTAAAGAGTAAATGAGTATAGTAATAATTTGTTTTTTTTTTTTTTAAATGGCATCGAAGCTCAAAATCAGGAGTTTCTCTGAATGTTGCTTGTAGTCCAGTGAAGTTCATTTAAATACCCTTATAAGCGGTCAACGTTACAGAAAAAGTGGCTTTGGGTGAGGGAAACTGGACGATGATACCAACCCTTATTTTTATTATTTTTTTAAAGCTTTGAGAATCTGTGGTTGTGGATTAATATTGCAGAGCTATAGTTTAATCCAGTCCACAGCAGAGCCAGTGACGAGAGAAAAACGGGGTTGGGTTGAATGTGCGAGTGAAAGCTTGGACCACGGGATGGAGAGAGAGTATGAGAGTAACAGAGGGATTAGGGTCAGCCATGTTGAGCATCTGGCTTAGTGATGTCCTATGCTCTTCAACCTTCCTGCAACACATTAACACAGGATTACACAGCATGCATGTAAAGTTGTGTTATTCAATGTGGCAGCCAACTTGAAAGCAGAACGGACAAAAACGGTGTGAATATAACTGTACTAATTCTAACGTTTTGGCAGCTGACATGAGGCTGGTCAGTGCAGGGGTTCGAGTCCGGAGGGCCGCCGAGCCGTCTGAACCAGAATCGGAGGAAACAACGGAGCCCGCTCATCACGAGCACTCTCACTCAGAACACCATGAACACTCGCACACAGAACACCACCCTGGACACGACTACAACCACATGAAGGAAAAGTTCATGAATGAACTGAGTCATCTGTCAAGTAAGCCACTGCCAGAATCCATAAATTAATCATGAAACAAACTAAATGTGGATATTAGAGAGGAATGTACAGAATTTACATTTGGTCAAGTTGTTGCCAATGTTTCCCAGTTATATTTAGGAGCATAGTCTTCCACAAAAGTTCAATCATTTTTCCAAGAAATGAACAACTACCGTTGATGATGCTGAAAGGAAAGCATTTAATGAGCTTCTGCACTTGGTGGAGTAACTTGCGGTGGCTGTGGATTTGCAGAGAGTGTTGTTATCTCGCTGTGGTGAAGTGTGTTGCTCTCACAACACACCCCATATCAAACCATCCACAGATAATACAGATTCTTTCAGACAGAACATGAACTCGGGGCTGCACCAAGACCCACGATTAGAGTATTTTGAAGGCTAAATCATGAACCTCTCTAATACTCCGAGAAAGAAGTGCTGTGCAAAGGTCTGGAGCTGCCGCTAATTTCTTCATATTTTGTTTGGTGCAGCGATTTATATAAGTCAAAATCAAGGTTTGTACAATTTTAATGATCTATATTTGGTATGTCCACCTTTCATTCGTCAGTCTGAACTTTCTTAGGGAGCTTTCTTGTCATTTCTTTAAGTACTCGTCAAGAACAGTTCTCCAGGCATCTTGAAGTACTTTCAAAGCCCTTCTTTAGATGTTGGCTGCCTTTTATTTCATCAAGATGATCCCACACTGCCTCAATAATGTTGAGGTTCAAGTCCATGACCGGCAGTGTTCCGCTGTGTGTTCTTTTATTCAGGTTTGCTTTTAATGCATTGGCAGTGGGTTTGAGATCACTGTTATCATTTGGATTCATCACTTTAAAACCAATGAGACCACTTCTGATGAGACATCACTGAACTTCAGTGAACAGCAGATGGCCACATGCGTCTCTCAGGTCCTGTGTCAGGTCTTTCTTTGATGGATTTTTTCCTATTTCTTAAGGGCATGACTTTCAAAAACAGTTCAGCCACTGCCTGCCACTTCTGCTTTTGTCATCTATTTGTTAAGGTTCCTTAAATCTTTAAGGAAGTGCTGCACACTGCAGGTTTTCAACTAATAGCTGCTTGGGAATCACCTTTTTGGTGTAAAAATGCAATTTTATTTGATTCTTTGCTAAGCTGTCATGTGTAGACACAACACTGGGTCATCCCTTGAGTTAGATGCCTCACTTGTGCTTTTATGATTCATAGGTCAGTGTTAAGTGGCTTAACAAACAAAAATAACATTCTGACAAAAAAGTCTGGCTCCTTGGAAACAGAAAGGTGGTTCAAGACTTTAGCACAGTAATGCTAAAAATAAAGAGGCGGGTAATAGGTCCCCTTCGATAATATTATTGTTATAACTGATTAGCTTGAATAGAAAAGACTGAACTGATCCAATCAAATGCTGGGAAAATCTCAAGATGTAAACTAAGTTAAATCCTCTTCATGGGTGCAAGATCAACAAGCTTTTACAAAACCCTCGATAAAGACTGTTGAAAGGAGAGGTTGTCTGTATTTAAAGGTGTTTCCCGAGGCTCTGGTTGTTGTTTCAGCATTGTGTTTTTTTATGTGTATGTAGATAACAAAGAGGGATCAGACATTTCCAGCTCTCTTTCATGATAAGCATTCTTCTATAATGAACTCAGCGCTTTATTTTGCAGTTCCCATGTGGGCAGTAGGAGCCATTGTTGTGGTGGTTCTGGTTTTGGTGGCATGCTTCATCTTCTGTGTTTTCAAGAAATGCTTTGGCAAAAAGAAAAAGCCAAAGAAAGTGAGGGAGAGGAAGGCAGGTCACCGCAGAAAGGAAAAGGAAGGCGAAGGAGAGGCTGGAGAGAAGGTAATCGATCGCTGTATTTTCATTCAAATTAAAATTATGAGGTCATGATCTTCCAAATGAATATCAGGTGTGTTGTTTTTTTTATTTTGTAGGAGGGGGAGGTGAAGAAGGAAGGGGAGGAGGAGGAAAAAGAACAGGAAAAGTTGGGTAAACTGGAGTTCTCTTTGGACTACAACTTCACAGATGCCCAGGTAGGTCCTGCGTGGAAATGTCAGCACTTCCATCATTTATAAAGATAAATTCCTACCTTTTGTATTTTCATTTCATTCATTCATTCATTTCTCACCTAGTTTCTGTTTTTATGCATAAATGACTACAATAGCATTGATTGTTCTCTCGTTTTCGCTCCCCTGTAGCTCATTGTGGGGATCCTTCAGGCTCAGGACCTTGCCGCTATGGACATGGGGGGAACTTCGGATCCTTATGTCAAAGTTTTTCTGTTGCCAGACAAAAAGAAGAAGTATGAGACCAAGGTTCAGCGCAAAAACTTGTGCCCCGTTTTCAACGAGACTTTTATCTTCAAGGTAGCACTCGCCTGACGTGCCCGGATGCCACAAGTGATTTTTATCTTTGTCACAGCTTGAGTTGGTGTTTCGCCTGAATGCTTTTCACCCTTCGCTGAGCTCTACTTCCTCTTTAGACTTTTCTTCTCCTTAATGTGCCAACACGCCTGTTACGCATGTTATGAAATGTTTCCGTGCAGTTTATGATGTGGATCTTAATGTAATATTTTAAATTCCATTTCTGTCATTTCCCCCCTTTTTCTAGATTCCATATGCAGAGCTGGGTGGAAAGACTTTGGTGCTGCAGGTTTTTGATTTTGATCGTTTCTCCAAGCATGACATGATTGGTGAAATCAAGATTCCAATGAACAGTGTTGATTTGGGACAGCCGATGCAACAATGGAGGGACATAGAGAGTGGTGAGAAGGAGGAGGTATGATGTGCTGTGTCTTTGTTTAAGCATCTTTCACTTCTTGGTACATTTCAAGGGAAAACAGTCGCACTGAAAGTTAATGACCAACACATAACCTGACTCATTCCTTCCAGCAGGAAAAACTGGGTGATGTTTGCATCTCTTTACGCTATGTACCCACTGCTGGGAAACTGACAGTGAACATCATGGAGGCAAAGAATCTGAAGAAAATGGATGTTGGAGGGTTATCGGGTAATCAGGCCTCACAGTGATATCATTCTGTCAAATAAATAAATAAATAAATGCTTAAGTCTCCTAAGGAATTGATATAGACATAAATGACAGAACTCACCTTGTCTTCCTCTTTCACAAGATCCATATGTGAAGATTGTTCTGCAACAAAATGGGAAAAGGATTAAAAAGAAGAAGACAACAGTGAAGAAAAACACACTCAATCCATATTTTAATGAGAGCTTCAGCTTTGATGTCCCCTTTGAGCAAATACAGGTACCCTTTACCCCCATAATCTGTTTTGAACTGTAACACGAAGCACTGTGTTGGCAAGCTTGACTGGATCATGCATATTTCTTTTGCCTTTCAGAAAGTGCAGGTTGTCATTACAGTATTCGACTATGATAAACTTGGGAGCAATGACCCGATTGGAAAGACCTTTATGGGTTATGGAGCTACAGGAGTCGGCCTGCGTCACTGGTCAGACATGCTTGCCAATCCCAGGCGTCCTGTAGCCCAGTGGCACACTCTCATGCCCGAAGAAGAAGTGGATGCAGCACTCAAAGCAAAACCTCGTTAAGGTCAAACCTGAATGGAGTACTGACTGCTGCCAATATGTTACTTGTTGTTAAACCTCATGTTTCTCAATTTCCATGTTCTTTTTTCCACTTTGTTTCTCTTGAGACATTTTAATTTGTGTGGGAGTATGCGTGTATGTATACCTATCAAATGGAGACAATTTTTGATATTTGACTGTAATTGAAACTGAACTGTAATTGGTTCCTCATATTTACCACTTGCCATAAACCAAAATGACTGTCTTTGTAAGCTTGGAAACCACTTATCTGTAAATGTACACCATTTGTGCAGGCCCATGCAAGGATACGATAAAAATGGATCAAAGAGAACTTATTCATGTAATTACTCAATGGTGTGAATAGTTTTTTGTTTGTTTTTTTGGCTCTGAAGATACTGTAGAGGTTCTAGAGTTTATGTACTTTGGGCCTTTTTGCTCACTTTCTAGTTTTGTGGTGCAATACAGTCCTGAACAATGCAAATAAACCTACAATTAAAAGTTTCACATTAATGCTCAATTTCTTTAAATAAATAAAATATACTCTAATAATGAATAAGCGTACAATGTAATTCCGTATTTTCACCGGTAGATGGCACCTATGTAGCCAAAAGCGTTGCCTAGCAACAGAACCAACACTACCTTTCTGCTGCATACTGCTTTTGGTAATACTTTGTCGTAATAGAGGCCGTCAGGTGAGATTTAACAAATACTTTTTGATATTATCCGCAGTGTTTAGTTTTTTTTTTTATCACACTATTAAAGTCAGACACGCTTGTGCCTTTGGATAATTGTATTCATAAGCTAAGCTGTTTTATATACGTACCATTCCAACTAGCTTTATGTGAACGCATGGACAAAGGAGTGCCGCTGTTTGACGTAAACCACCCAGCTGCGTGGTTTCGTTTGTTTTTCTTTGCAGTATGAGTGCTGGCCGGGCAGCTGAGGGCGCGGGTTACATCACTTGGTGGGGCTTCAGTCCTGCGCGTGACCTGCTTCACATCGGTGAGAGGATTTCCCCCGATCTTTCTGCGCATGAGCATCAGAGTAGCTACAGGGTTGTTTATTTGTTATGCTTCGTTGTCTTTAAAATAGAAGCATATACTTGTTTCACATATAAACGCACAGTAAATGTGGGATATCTCAAAATTAGGCACATTTGTTTAGTGTACACCGGTAATGCAAAAAAAGAAGACTTGTTGGTGTCTTGTTGGTGCTGGTGGAGGCAAATTAAATTCATGCCTGCACTGCACCTTCAGGTTCAAAATAAGAATGATCATACCTATGTTTTATCATCTGAGAAGGAGCCACCTTCACCAAAGGTGAAGGGGTTGGGGGTAGGCATATGGGTAAAATGTCACCCTCTTCCTCCTCACCTCAAGCCTTGTGCATAAGCATGTTTATTTTCTTCTTGATATTGTCACAGTTACTTATTGTCAGCAGATTAGACATACAACCCTGCCGTCTCCAGACAGCCGGCTAAACGACAGAAAAGTTAAACACACAGTGCTTAAACATACTAAGGTTCAGTGTCCAGCAGCAGATGTGCAGTGTGTGTTCGCTCTCTCTGACCAGGCCCTGAGAGATGTGAAGGCGACATCAATGTTTTACTGGTTGGCAGTGGAGATCCACGGCATCTTTTGAAGACTTTTGCCAGTTTGCAAGACAAGCAAAGTGTCCATGTGAGCCTAAGTCTTTTAATTACTTGACTACAGATGGCTAACTTTGAGCTGCAAATAATTAATTTTGCCGCACTGCAGGTATGGGTGATAGAAAACAGCATGGAGGTAGTTGCTAGACAGATGCTGCTCCTCTACCTGGCACTGATTCCCCAGGGCAGCATGGGAATTAATGGTAGGTGGCATTATAATCAATTATTCATTTTAATAAAAGCAAGATTTGTTGTCCACAAACCAGTGGTGTTTTTTTTCCCCCTCCTTGCTTATAATTTTCAGAGAAGACCGAAGTTTTTCTGGAGCTGTTTGGGAACAGTGAAATCCGCAGTCAGACAGAGGAAGTACTGCAACGTGTAGCATCGCAGCTCTCTCTCTCTGTTACCGAAACACTGGAGACAGCTGCGCATGCCTGTCTGAACACAACTCTCCTTAAGGTGCAAACATCTGCTAAATAAGCTTCTTATTTTCTTAAAAAGTCAGACGTTGAGGCTTAATCAGGAAACCCACATGAGACCATATGTGGTCTACCGATTATAATCATTAAAACGCTGCTGTGGAAACGTCTCACAAATTCAGACGGAACCTACTCATTTTATCCACTAAGTAATAACACTTTTTACAGTTTAAGGAGCGAGATGAACTGGCCAGGATATTCAAGTCATGGATCCGAACTCAGTCTTCATCATCAGAGCATCCTACTCCTATCATGGCCAAAGCGTGGGATTATCGGGTCAGGCAGCATCTCGGGACACGCTACGACTCCAAGAAGGGCTGCTTTGACTGGGATCTTACAATGAAGCTTCATGAGAAAGGGGTGCCCGAGCAATTTCTTCGCTTTCCCCAGCTGTGGCCAGAGTTATTGAAAACAAAAAGTTGGCTAAAGAAATTAAAATATATTTTTGTGTATTGGCTCTCTGCAGTGCGGCGTCATCAACAGACAGCAGTACATGCGATGGAGGGAACAGGGATTGGCATTCGAAATGAGAGAAGGCGTCTACCAAATAACTAATTCCAGTTTGCTGTCTTCAAGAGTGTTTAGTCAGGTAATTATGGATCAGTTTTTTTATGTATTTGTTCTTTTTATGAAGTGTTGTGTTAGTTTCATGCCAGATGCAGTGGGACTTCAACTGTCCAAAAAGTGCTGTTTTTGTTTTCTTAATCCACAAAATATTTTTCCAAAAGTCTTGAAGATCATCAAGATTTTTTTTTGGGGGCAAATGTGAGACGAGCCTTTGTGTTCTTTGTGGTTTTTCACATTGGAACTCTCCCACGGATGCCATTTTTGTCGTGAACTCTGACCTTAACTGATGCAAGTGAGGCCTGCACTTCTTAAGATGTTGTTCTGGGTTCGTTTGTGACCTCCTGGATGAGTCTTTGATGCACTTTTGGAGTCATTTTGGTCAGCCGGCCACTCCTGGGAATGTCCACTCTGTCTTTGTCTAATTTTTAAATCTGTAACATGTACATGTGACACATATCAGGAAGGGGGCAAATACTTTTTTTTTTACAGCACTGGTGACATGAATGAATCAAATTTTGTGTCTATTTCTGCACAGAAAGGAGATACAGTGGCCATCAGGGGCTACTGGGGAGACATCGTTTCCAGTCCTTACCTGTCCTTTGGTATTGAAACTGATGACAAGAGTCTGCTGAAGACACAGAATGGGCAACACATCAAGGTAAAATCTACAAAAGTGTCATTTCTTTTTCATCGCTGGCATCAAGTTGTGCATATTTCTAAACATGTTACTGTCTGTTTGTTGTTGTCATCCATCCTGTCCTCACATCCACAGACCGCCCAGGATATCTCCTTTGCAAATGTGCAGGGATTGTTCCAGTCCCTGTCCAGCAGACGGGGCTGCCCTACTACTTCTCAGCCATACACAGATGCAGAGGAAGACACATCCATACGGCCTATCACCATTAATGGTAAAAGACTGTAAATGCGAAGAGGCCTTCAGCTTTAGCCTTGGTTAAATCCAACTAAAACCAGCACTGTGTTTTATCTAATCCTTTTCAGACTTGATGCATCTAAATGGGATCTCTGTCACCTTCCTACCTTTGGACTCACTTAACAAACTGCCAGAAAAACAGAAATACTCCCAATTCTTCAACATCATTTACTTCTCTGCCAGGTAAGGAAATATGAAAGTGTCCTTTAGCATTCAGTCACCTGGACTGCAGACTACTGATATGACTGCTGACCGTGTTTCATTTTCTGCTTCCTTCTCTGTCTGTGTTGTAAAGCTGCGTGCACCAGTTGGGCCCGATGACGAGACAGATTGCAGCACCAGACGCTGTGCTTGTTGTGGAGTTGGCCAAGTGAGGGTTTTTTTAGTAACATAGGGCTCGTTACCATGGCCACCAGGACTACAGTGACTGCTGTGTATCGGCATTTGCATATGAGATATTTTGAGTTTGCCACATATTGCTTTATAGATCATTTGCGGCACAGTTGACTGCAATTGTTGTCGTTGCATTTATGGTGCCATCCTGTGTCAAAAATGTGTTCCAGGTACATTTTGGATCTGAATAAAGAGCAAGAAGCAGGCTTTGCAGAGAAAGTGGAGAGCATCGCTCGTGAGGCTGGGTTTGAACCTTGGCACGAGGTTACCAGGGATGACGTCCATGCTGTTTTCAAACAACAGAAGAAGTAGAGGTGGTTGCATTGTGGCAAAGCTGTTTACCCTGCTCTCGCTGTCTGCAGCTTTACCTTCACAACATGCAAGAGACACAACAGCAATATTTCATATCTTTATAAACAGTTTACAAGCCAACTAGGAGCAGCTGTCGGAGGCTTGTAGCAACCCTGAATTAATAATATGATTTCATTTCCAGTTTAAATGACACAGGCACCAATTCAAATATATTTATACATGCATTTTAATACCTACAAATATGAATATAAGTTGATGTATTCAAATAAATCCCACAACAAAAAAAAAAAACATTACTTGACCACTTCAAAGTTGTTGCAAGCTTGTCCTGAAACTAGTGCACTATCTTCTTATTTGTTTATGCTTGCTGTGTGTGTGAGGTCACTTCCAGCGTCCTCCAACTTTCCCCTTGCCATGTCCCTTTTTGCTGCATTAAGACAAGATTAAAAGCAGATTGTAAACAGTAGTTCACAGAAGGGCAGCAATGTTTAAGGAAGGGAACTTGTGCTGTTTCCTCTTTTCGCTCATCACTTTATGCAAATTGAGTGCATGTGTATCCTGCTCATAAAGTGGCAATTGCTCAGATTGCCATGTTTCCTGTGCACATGTGACCATTGCAAGTGGCCTGTGAAATCTTTGCATAGTCAAATATGTATCAAGATTTTATCTGTCTGCAACCCTTCACTTATCTCCCTTGTTGTGTGGGTAGATTGAGACAAGCAGACTGACTCACAATTTCTGAGCATGCTGGATCCTATTCAGGAGGACATTGATCTGAAAAAGAAAGTGCATCAGATTCTGGTATCTCTCATTTTTACAATAAAATCTTATATATCCCCAGTTGAAGGCCTAACCTCATATTTCTGCCTCTTCATCTTCTCGGTCAGGTCAAACTTTTCTGACTCCAGCTGGTAGATCCATTCCCACATCTCCTTTGCTCGCTCTCTGAAGCACAAAAAGCATTACATTACATACAGCTAGCTCTACAGTGCAAAACATCCTCATAATAAGCCAGGCTTATCCATATCTGTAACATGTAGCTATATAAAAATGTAATCTGCTGGAGGCTTTAACTTACCTCAGGCTGTCCTCTTTCAGGTTCTCAATCACTAGTGGCTTGCGTCTTTCTGCCAGCGTCTTCTTTTTGATTTCCCTTGCAGTTTGTCTTTTGCCCCGTTTCTGCTCTACCTGCATGAAACAAACACATGATCATGTTGGGCTAAGAAGTATAGTGGCGTGACTGCCTACAAATTTATCACTTGTATCCCCCTGACCTTTGCTAGGAACCCTCCAAAATGAGCGCCCATGTTGGAGAGAACTTTCTTCTTTTTCGCCTCATCATCCGCTCTCTTCTTTGCCTCTTCATCCTCTTTCCTCTGCCTCTCTTCCTGAAGCGCATCATCCACTGGTTACTGCAGTTTTCCTCACTTAAATCATTCTTTTGTTTGTTGGATTATTGACATTGTCAAAGCCTAAACAACCTCCATCCATCCATTCTCAACCGCTTATCCCATTTGGGGTCGCGGGGGGGCTGGAGCCTATCCCAGCTCACATAGGGCGAGAGGCAGGGTACACCCTGTACAGGTCGCCAGCCTGTCGCAGGGCCAACACACAGAGACACAGACAACCATTCACACTCACATTCATACCTATGGGCAATTTGGAGTCACCAATTAACCTAACCCCAGTAAGTGCATGTCTTTGGACTGTGGGAGGAAACCGGAGTACCCGGAGAAAACCCACGCAGGCACGGGGAGAACATGCAAACTCCACACAGAGGGAGGCCTGGGCCAAG
>VOQJ01011814.1:0-13964 GCA_015052665.1 Apistogramma diplotaenia | reverse complement strand
TAGTCGTCTAACTGTTGATGCTGAACTTTAATCAGTTTTTTTCGCCGTCACACTGTGTCCTCATTTGAAGCATCTCTGTGTGTTGGAAAAGCTCAGTGCTGTCTCTTAGCAACCTCCTTACCACCTGTGATGGTAAGCGGAAGGTTGGAGCATCCCTGTGTGTGTGTGTGTGTGTGTTTTCGTGAATGACACAGGATGTAAAAGAGAAAAGAAATCCTTTGGTGCTTGAAAATATAGTGACTGACAACTCTTAAAATTCAGTAGCTGGTGCTGAAAAATGAGGATGAGTGCAGAGAGAGAATATGGCCTTTTAATGGTTCAAAAACCACAGATTCACAAAGGTGCAGAGGGTTGGAGGGTAGAAGAGTGAGAGGAGAGTGTCAGGAGACAACACTTAGAGATGGGGGGGGGGGGTGACAGAGGATGACAGAAGAGAGCAGGAGGGATAAATCTTTCATCTGAACATTGCTGGCGGGCTCCTTTTTTATGAGAAATAAGAAACACACTCTAATATTAATATCAGTGTGCACATGTGGGTCTTTTTGCAAATGTGTGCGTGAGTCAGCCCCGGATCTGACCAGCAGTAGCTGCTGCTGTGTATTTCATTAACTCCTCTCCAGACTGAAACCAAAGGCAATCGTGAGTTTTTGGAAAATTGAGAGGGCAGTGCGAGCAAATGAGAACAAAGACTCATCTAAGAAAAAAGAAAGAAAAATAAATGGGTGGTGTCGGTGTGTGTGTGTGTGTGTGTGGATACAACTTAAAAGCTCCTTATTATGATCAGAAAGGGGGAGAATGGAGAGAGGATGGGGTGAAAAGCGAGTCACCGAAGAGCTTTAAAAGAAAATGTTGGAAGGAAGATCGCAGCTGCATTGCTGCTCGGGTCCAATCTTATGATTGATTTCTTTCATTATTTTGAAAACTTTTTGTTTCACCTGCAGAATGTGTCAACTAAACTAAGAGGGCGAATACAAATTACATCACGGCAGTGGCTTCAGGGCTCCTGAAATATGATCCATGCTTTGGATGGTGCTGGAAATTTTGAAAACCACATCTAACAGAAACCATGTTCACTGGCTGCAAGGCTAAACAAGTATGCCGCTTCAATTAAATAAGCAGGAAGGCAAAAGAGTTCAAGCACTCTCTGAATTTAATTTAAAGTAGTCATACTGTAGTTCCACTTACTGAATTATCAACCATAGCAACTTGGTGGATTTTTACAAATTGATATAAATCATTGCTGGGTTTCACGACAGTCTTTTTATTATTACATTCTGCCGTCTCACAGAGAGTTCATAGTCACATGGACAAGAGTTTCATGTACTGGTTGAAGTTTTTGAAGTATCCTGTTGTTGCAGCATGTCAGCTTTGTGAGCTGAATGTAGAAAACCTGGACAGGCCCTTAGCTTGGTTCTAGAAAACATAAATATGCTAACTGGAGAACATTATGGTTCTGAAAAACACACCTGAATAAATGTGTACAACCTCCCCTTCAAGGTCGTCTCCTCGTGTACCTCTTTGTGCCGCGAGGTGAAAGTCTTTAGCACCACACCACCCTTGTGGCTGCAATTAAGTTTGACTAATTAATTTAAATGAAACAAAGCATCAAATGTACTCCTCATGTAATCTTTCTTATCTTACCGTTTCTGTCAGTGGCCTTCTAAGTCACCTTATTGCAATCCAACTGCAGACCTACTTAATATTCTGGAGTGTCCTCCTCCGTGATGAAAACATCTGTTTAGGGAACATATTTCGAATGGATGGTATTCGGCTCTTAAGTGTCAGAGACCTGGATGTCAGGGACCATTAAAGTGGATCGAGTACTGCGACCGTCGTCACTTTACTGACACACTTTAAAGCAGCTTTGCAAACACGCCTAAAGTTCTAGATCAAAAAGATAAAACTTGAGTGAAAATGAGTCATAAATACCAAATCAAGCCAACTGAAGTGGGTTGAGTCGAGCTTGAGGGAAAAAAGGAGAGACTGGAGGAAAATAGCAGAAATAACTAGAATTCCTGGTGGACCGAAATGAGTCAGTGGCTGAGCTAAACACAAAGACAGGCAAGTAAGAACTGCACACACAGTCCATGGCTAGCCAGCGCACAGCTAACATCTGAACTGTGAGGTTAAGCCCAGAGGCAGTCGGCGGCTTCTCGCTTTGACTTTCTGGGGGTGAATTTAACATAGTACGATTGTTTGCATGCTCAAGTTCAGCATCACTTCCAATCTTGTTCTGAGCCCGTGGCTACAATGACAATAAACGTTATCTTATTTTAAAGTTTTGTTTACACCAAAATTGCCAAGTTCTTTGTTTATGACCAAATGTCTGCAAAATCTGCAGCACATTCCCATCAGCCTGAGCTATATTCTACTTTATTTTGCTACTAATTATCTATTGTTAGCCTGACAGCAGCTACTGCCGATGTTAACGTCCCCATTTCCTGGATATGAACCCTGTCTTCATAACACAGGCCTGCGCATTTGTCGTATCGACCTACAAATGTTCCTTCTACTTCCTTTGTAGAGTTCTGTAATAAAACCCGAAAACAAACAAATAAAAAAATCAGTGGTAAACTTTCACCCTTTTCACTACCTTATAATTATCTGCTTTTTTGCTCATGCAGCAAGTCCTGAAAGTAGGCCTTTACATTTGTGTATTCATTTTTCGGAGACACGTGCAAAAAATCTTTTTTAATTTTTTCCAGTTTCTAACAGCTTTCAATCCCACTGTGGATTTAACGATGTGTATTTCTATCTCTTCATTTGCATTTATCTCATGCTGTTATCCAAAACCTCAATGTTTTATAAATGATGATGAATAATTAAATGAAAACAATCACCTTTGAGAATCCAGAAAAATCCTCAAAGTAAATCTATTTTAATTATTCCATTAAGCTGATATAGATGAGTCACGATGTCAGTAAATACCGTATAGGTGGGTGTGACACGTGGATTTTGGGGCGCGCTCTCGCATCATTCACGTGGATCTCTCTGCACGATCACACACACACACACACACACACACACACACACACACACACACACACACACACACACACACACACACACACACACACACACACACACTTTAAAAAGCCATACTTCACAGAAACAGTGTGTCCTATGGGACTCTGTATGAAGCCTGAGGTGCTTGAATCAAAGTCTCAGCACACATGCAGAATATGAAACATCTGTCTCGCCTACCGCCTGATTAAGAAGTCTGCCTCGATGATGCTTCTAACAGAATGAAGATAAAGTGATATGTATGTGGGACATTTCCACAAAACGTGGGACACTGTAAAATGTGAATTAAAGTATTTCTAGTAAAGCAGGCAGGCGTGCCTCGTGATGATGTTACAGAAAGCAGTACTGAATATTAGTGATCTTGCATTTAAAACCAGGTGTGGTTCTTTGTGGTGATCATGTGATTTTTAAATGATGTGTCCAGCAGGTTACAATTTTAAATTTCTGGTCCAAATCATCATTTATGCCAGCTGTCAGGCCTGCGGTGCTCGTTTGCTTTGGTCACGAATGAAAACACTGACGTGTGTTAATTAATCATGTGTATATAGTGAGATGGCAAAAAATGGGTTTTAATAAACATCAAACAAATGAATAATAAAACATATATTTCTTCTTCTTTGCCAGCTACACATTCATTGTATAAGACTAAGTAATCAATTACAGACACTATTAGCATCACTGTATTCAGATATTCATGACAACACATTCCAGTGACATTCCAAAAATTATTCAGCAGCATGTATTTACAAACAACATACATGGAAAGTCAACAGCGTACATGTGTTTTGAGCTACTAATCATAATACGTGTCATTTCTAAGGATTTGAGTGTCAAAAATCTCATTCGCAAAAGCTACATGGATAGTTTATATAGTAAGCTTCTTCCAGACTGGGAGGAGTTA
Organism: Apistogramma diplotaenia; assembly: GCA_015052665.1. Lineage (NCBI taxonomy): Eukaryota > Metazoa > Chordata > Actinopteri > Cichliformes > Cichlidae > Apistogramma > Apistogramma diplotaenia. The sequence continues at coordinate 10,039 of VOQJ01011814.1, read as the reverse complement.
GGGAACACATGCATCAATATGCACTGCCATCCAGGTAACAGAAACGGCTTTGCTTATTTCAACAGATCAATGTCCGGCCACACTGTTACTAGAGCAGGTTCCTACTGAGTCTGTCGAAAAGAAGAGGTGACGCAACAGGGTGGTAAACATGCTCCCACCCCAGAGTTTTAAAAATTCTATCACTAGCAAAAAATTCAGAATGAGCTGTCGGCTTTTTAAATTAAATATTTGGCTTACATGGTTCACAAGGACTGCACAGTTGCACAGTAGCTTGCACTGTCCCCTCACAGCAAGGGGCATCCTGGGTTCAAATGTGTCTGCCAGCTGGGGCCCTTCTGTGTGGAGCTTTCGGGTTCTTTCTGGGTGTTCCAGCTTCATGCCACAGTCCAAAGACATGTTCGTTTAACAGGTGATTCTAAAGAGCCTGTGTAGTGTGAATGGTCTGTCTTGTTATGTCACACTAAATTGGATCAGCAGTAAATAACATGGATTAGTGGACATGTAAATGCTTGCTTTCTTACCTCTTTCTCTTGCAAAACAAAACAAAAACAAACAAACAAAGGAGAAAAAAAATTTACGAAGTATGTTCTGAAGCCAAAATAAAATTTTGGCTTGTAAGTAATCAAAGTGACATTTGTATCCTCCTGTATGAGCGATGCACAAATAACAGCTCATCCAGTGCTTTTATTAAAGGATGTCGTAGTGTGACAAAATATTGTGTCACTTGATGCGGTAACTGTTCTGAATAGCATTTTTATGTGTGCTTATGTGGTTTGGAAAGATGAGTCTGCCTCATGCGTAGCTGTGTGTGAACTTCATGTTCCCTGTGACAAAAAGTTAATTTTGATTTGTGAAAGTGTGAATAAAGGTTCTTCAAAGATCCTTCATCTCTGCGTTATCACTGGCTTCGAGGCAGACTTGAAGCCTTCAGCTTAAAGCTCAGAGCACAGAGGCGCTCTCCTGCTCTCAGAGCAATGAGCAAAACCTGATTTGGAAATTAAGGATGCAGAAATCTTTCTACAGCAGAGGCAATGCAGCCTTGTTTGCTGTCAGGAAAAACTTCCTTTTTTCTGGAACTCTGTCTTCAAAATCAGGTTTTCAAACTGAAGACTTATTCAAATACTCCAAGGATGGGATCTCATGTCAGAACAGAATGAAGTCATACAGGGCAAATCCATTATCAAATTTTTTTTAAAAAAAGTAAATAAATAAAAGGGGTTAAAAGGGACGAGTAAACACATTGATTTGTGACTAGATCACTTTGACCTGGCACCACTCCTGGGGAACAAGTACAGAAAGATGACAGCAGAATAAAGGCTGACTGGACGCTGGACAGAGTCTCTCCGTATTCCTCTGGGAAAACCAGCAACAACATCTGAGAGGCATCAGGGAACATTTAAAAGGTTTGTGCCCCCTTTAAGATGGAATCTTATGTGCTTCATGAATGAATCAAAAGGTCAAATGAGAACAGAAGCAGGTGAAGGAATATGAATCTTTATGAAAGCCATGTTCTGCTTGAGGCTGGTATTTTGTTCTTGTTGATTTTGCTTTGCTCCACATTTCATATATATTTTAAAAATCTTGTATGCTGCAGTTTTCATTCTCTTTTCTCCCCTTCACGCGTCCACCTCTCACGACCCTGTATCACTCTCTTTTCAAAAGGATGATGTGGCGTATGCGCCGGCGCTCCAGGACAATCTGTCTGTCCTTGGCCTTCATCACCATTTTCTTCCACCTCCTCCTGGCTCTCGTTTCTTTTTCCATTAACCACCAGCCTTGTGACATCCCACTGCTACCCAGGGCACACGTCCTGAGAGACCTGGCACATGCCAACTACACCTCTGTGGTTATCAGAGATCCAGCTGAGCCACCAACTGATAGTGTACAAAGAGATTCTTCCAATGAAGATGCCAAGAAGACGGTTCAGAGTAATGCTCGACTGCGCTCCGAAAAAGGCTTGTTGGAGAGAGAAGATAAAAATGCCTCAATCGAGTCGGACTTGTTAAAGCTGGAGGCGCTGTTTGGCCATCCGCTCTACAACATGCCCCGCCCTCCGATCCCTGAGGAGGACTGGCTGCTGAGAGTAAAACCAAAGGTCAAGGCGAGTGAGACGAGCTCCCAGATGTGGTCAGTGTGATGCAGTTAATGTGCAAACTGTGTGCGTGCGGAGTGTATTTCCTTTGACAACATCACCCCTCAAGATCACAATCAACTACCTTAACTTCCCAAATCCACTTTCTTTAACCTTTCCTTAGTTCATGTTTAGCTCTGCTCTGCTTTGTCACTGGAGCAGCTCTCACAGTTAGGTTCGATTAGCTCAAACTTCATTTCACAATAGCCTGACAAGCAGTTTCAGGGCCAGGTGAGGCCAGTTCCCCTGTTATTCGATGACAAATTAAGCTGAATCAAAATGTTGTATTTGCTTTTTATAGCTTTTCAATCTAATTTTAAAAATGAGATCAAAAGAAATGTTATTAGATATGAAACAGACCTGATGACTTTGGCCGAAAGCCGGAAGTGCAGATATAAATTCCTGCACACAGAGAAAAACTTGTGATTTGACCTGAACCATGGCATGAAAATCAATCTTTATCATTTCAAACCTGTTCAAATACTGTAAGGACAACTGTCATGAGGCTCAACTACTTTTTAAATATATTATATTTTTAGAGCGAAGGATGATGTCATACATTATCAAAAGAAGGCGTACTTTAGAAGGCGTGAGTAGACACATTGATTTGTAGCATAATTTTAAGCATACGGATGGTGGTTAATTAATACTTGGATAAAAATTAAATGAATGAAATCCCCATGGACATCAACAAATACTGTGTTTATTCCCTTGAGATGCTCTGCCAGGCTTCACTGCAGCCACATTCAGCTGCTGCTTCTTTGCTGGCCTCTCTGTCTCCAGTTTGTGTTTAATAACTGAAAAACCTGCTCTGCAGGGCTGAGATCAGGTGGCTGACTTGGCCACTGAAGAATGTTCTGTTCCTTTGCCTTGAGAAACTCTTGGGTTTCTTTTGCAGTTTGCTTAGAGTCATCATCCGTTTGCATCATCTGATCATTGCAGTTAGGCTCTCTGCATTTATATCCATGAAGGGTTTCTCTTGATTATAGGCTTTAACAATGACGTGCCTCCCTCATCAAGAGTGTTCCTGACTGAGTTAGTGCTGTGAAGTTGTTTTTCTTAACCATGGAAATAAATGCTACTCTGCACTTTTCTGTGGTCTCTCAGGCCATTTGGTGATGTTTAACTAGCGAGTGCATCCATTCTATATTGTTTGACCTCCATCACTTGTAGTCTCTTTGGGGCCTCATATGGTGAAAAGCTGTTAAATGTATATTAAGAACTCTGAATCAGCCATCCAGCTGCATCATTTGTCAAGTAATAACAAGGGAACAGGCCTCACCTGGCCATGAAATTGTTTTTGGTCAATTGTCTAGTTAATTTTGAGCCTTTGAAAATAGCCTTCAGGTTCATGCTGTGTTTGAAAAACCAGCTTGATTAGAGCTGAAAGTCTGTACGTCAATCACATATTAACCGTTTAATTTAAAATCCACTGTGGTGATGTATCGAGGCAAAACTAAAAACCTGTGTGTTTGTCCTACAAATCATGAGCCTGACTAACTGTGTACAGCACTGGACACATACTGTGAGGCTACAGTGTATCCAGTGCTGTACATACAAGCCACAAAGGGCAATAAACCCACAAGCAATCAAACGCTTCAAGCTAATCACAGTATTTCTGGCTTCACAATGTTTCACAATAATTCTGTTTTTATTACACTTCTCTTTATACTCCTCTGAAAACATGTACTGTCAAGATTTTCAGCAGATGGGTGAGACTGCAGGGAGCAGACGCAGTATCTTGTTGCTGCTCACAGTGTTGCTGTATGTATTCAGCCCATGTTGCTGTAGTCTAAGCAAAACTAAGCATATGGGCAACAGTCTTTGCAGACATAACAAGAAATGTGAGTGACCTGCTTGGGTTAAAAATTCAAGATGCCATGCTGGCTGAAATATAGTGTATGGCTGCAACAGTATGCTACAGTTGCTCCTGATGAAAGAACTTCCAGTTGACTCCTATTGTTTTCATTTTGGCCTCGCTTTCAGACATTTTCGGACATCTTTAAGCTCTAATTACACTTGTAGAAAACCAACCTGAGTAAAGCGCACACACACACTGTGAAACAGCGAGCAGGGGAACGCAGGAAAAAACGCACGAAATAACACCAAGTGAATGCTCCACAATCCACTCTTCCATCTCACTTTGATAATGCAGTGTGAGAGGTCTCTTTATGAATAGGGGCGTAGATTGCAGCTCTCCAGTCATGAATGGTCACGACTGGAAGAATGAGAGTCTAATTTTAAACTGCTTGGCTGAAGTAAAACAGTTCTTCATAGGCGCAGTTCATTCACCAGATGCGGTCCTCATTCAGGGTGAGTGCGAGCCAGAATGGCTACGAGGATGTCCACTGGAACAGCAGCAGTAACAGCCACCCTCCATGGCTGCGGTTTCACCTGGGCATCTCCCGCTGGCAGCTCTACCCCCATCGTGACCCCAACATGGAGCCCCTGATGCAGCAGCTCGCCACGCACCGCATCGTCAGTGCAGGTGTGACACACAGTTGTGTTTCTTTTGGGTGCGTGCAATCTTTTCCTTTTGCATTTATTCAACACTATTCCTCCCTCAACATATGGTAAAAGCAGAGTCTGATGCTTTGACGCCAATCACATGCTGATCCTGCACCGCGGCTGAGGTGCCAGACAACCAGAGCCTGGGTGTTTTCAGAGTACACAAACAGAAGCATCTGAGTCAGTTTTAGGTGAGATAAATAAATTAGTGTGTTAAAGACTTCCCTCAGACTGCAGTCTGCTTATTGAGGTGACATGATGAGAAATCGCTTTAACAGAACCCTCAAACCTGTGCCTGTAAAGGCTCGTGGGCTACACGGAGGGTAAAAGCAGAATAAAGAGCAGAGTTGTTGTGAGTATGCGACACCTGAGGTTTTGGGCTAGTCTTTCAATTCTTAGACTCACTGTGAAGTTCTTCTGACATGAAAGCCACAGTGAGGGACCTTGGGTGTTGAGCAGAGGATGGGCAGGAATACACGAGCTACTGACCATGTAGCAAACTTAAAAACATATGTCTCTATGCTTTCTTTACTTCTTCACTGTGAAGTTTGAGGGGACTTTCTGGATGGTCCACACAAAGACTTGTGTCATTAGAAGTATTTGTCCCCTTCCTGTTGTCTTGGTTTCTGCACATTTGTGACACTTACAGTAATTGTTTCAGATCATCAAATATTAATATTAGACAAAGATAACCTGTAAATATAAAATGCTGTTTTTAAATGTTGATTTCAAACAAGATCTACAAGATCTCAAACGGCAGCACATCACACCATGATCCAAAAACATGGCTGAAAGACAAAGTCACAGACATCTGTGAGTCTGGAAAGGGTTAAGATGTACACCACAGTCCTGCAAAGATGTGAAGCGGAGTTGTGATCTTCCATCACCATAAAACCTTTCTCAGTTTCTCAGCCATTCAACAGCACGGTTTCCTAACATTTCCCACCCTATACCAGTGCTCCTCCCAAACTGGCATAGCTCAGGCAGAAAAACCCTGAGTGGTGTAGTAAGAACAGAATTTCATTTCAGCTTTAAAAGACATTCTGTCTTTCAGCATAGCCTTGGTTGAACAAGCAGGGGCATAACGAGGCTGAGATTGGTTTGTTATCTTGTGTGGCATGGCATGTGAATGAATCTTTTTACAACCTTGTCAAAAGTACAAGGCTGCACACTCCATGTGTGTAAATAATTACAGGATTCCACTTCCAAAAGAGCCACTAAGATTCATCGAAACCACGTTTGTTTGAAGTGCAGTTATACACAGAACTGAAATCTTTAAGCTTTTGCATATTTGTAAATTCAGTCCAGTATCATTTAGATTTAGTTATTCTATAATATTCACAGGACTGTGAGGTTTGCAAACATTTCAGTCAGGTAGAGGTCTGGACTTTGGATCACTGCAACACCTTGACTCTTTTCTTTTTCACCCACTCTGTTGTAGATTTGCTTAGTGCTTGGGATTATATTCCTGCTGCGTGATGTTTTACTCTAGAATACTTTGGTATAAAGAGGTGGTAGAGTCAGTGATTGCACTGTGCCCGGGCCCTGGTCCTGCATTTGATTTTCTTCAAACATGGAGCTGTGCGTCAGCGCCGAACATCTCTACTTTGGCCTCATCTGTCTAAAGGACATTGTTTCAGATGTCTTTTCAGTTTGCTCAAATGAACCTTTGCAGTCCTAAACTGTGCTGCCTGGGTTTTTGTTTTGTTTTGTTTTGAAGTGAAGAGGCTTTCTACTGCAGCCCTTCCAAACAAGCCACACTTTTTCAGTGTTGTTCCACTTGTATCGACATGAGCTTTAACATTTAACATGCTAACGGAAACCCAGAGAGCCTGACATGAAGCTCTTGGGGTTTGTGCAGTTTCTCTGAGCACTGCATGGTCTGCCCTTTGGGTTGAGCTCCCTGGGATGCCCACTCTGGGAAAGATTGTAGGTTAACACATACCTGAATGCTTCAGATCAGCAAACTGCCCAAACTTCTGCTTTAATGGAGGTGCTCACACTTTCTGATCATCACTTAATCCGGTGCGTTTGATTATCTGACTGCATAGAGACATGGGAATCTGTAATGTTATATACAACATTATCTACAGTGAAGCCTGTATAGCGAAGACTCCTTCTCTCCTTCATATGTCCCACCAAGTACAGCAAATCCATATGTGTACATATGGTGTGTGTGAGAACCACAGAGACATTGTGGTGTGTGTTCTCAGGCTGATTGAAATGTGCTTACTGCATGATGACACATATTTGCTCTGTTATCAAAGTCTTTCTAGAATATAAATTCTCCTGTGTTGCAGTGCGTGTGCGTGTGAGTGTGTGTCCTTGTATGTCCCCGTTTTCCTGAATAATGGACAGTGTATTTTGTCACAGCATGGTATATTGTTTGTGTACGTGTGTGTGTGTGTATGTGTGTGTCTGTGTGTGGTTTGTTGCTATGGTAACATTCTCAGTATTGTATTCCAGTGCAGAAATCTGGGGGGACTCAGCTGAAGCTGGTGATGTCATTTCCTAACTATGGACAAGCCATGTTCAAGCCCATGAAGTAAGCTGCTGATGGCAAAACAGACACAGTCATGATACCACACAGTGTGTATATAATGGCTCCTTTAGGTCCTCTTGAAATGAGTAGGATAAGTAGATAAACGTGGATATCTAAGCCTCCAGGCAGCTGTATTGATTCCTAGAAAGAAAAGTTTCGAGTCAAGTGATTTGATAAATAGGCTTTTTAATGCACGTTTGTAGTCTTGCTGACTTTGCCTCTGCCTGACAGGCAGGAGAGAGATGAAGAAACCAACTACAACCTTTACTACTTCTCTGACTTTGAGCGGCACAATGCAGAAATCGCAGCTTTTCATCTGGATAGGTATCAAGTCAGATTTCTTTAATCCAAATGAGTTATAACAAAACACTGCAACAGTAAGCAACTCAAATGAAATGCTGGACTAAATAGCCACATTAAAAATGCAGGTTATGTAACACTGCATTAGATTTTCTTTTCTCTTTACTTCCCTGTCTTTTTTCCCCTCCTGGGCTTTTATGGCTGCACTTATTTCTGTCCTCATCTCATGCTTTGTTTCACAATCTCGGCAGGATTTTGGGTTACAGGAGAATCCCTCCTGTGGTTGGGAGGCTGGTGGATGTGGTCAAGGAGATCAAAGACATCACTACTGACCGCAAGCTGGCACGAACCTTTTTTACCTCCCCTGGTACCACTCCAATACACTCTTTATTAATTCAGCAGTCTTAAAATGCTCTTATGTGCCAGCCTATAATAAATTAATACATTGTTTTTCTATTTTTCCATCATCCAAAACATCTTTTATGCCATTTTGATTTTTTTTCTCCCCTTGTTTGGTTGCTTCTCATCTCTTTCTGCATGCATCTCTGGCTCCCCCTAGTGGGAAACGTGTGCTTCTACGGTCAGTGCTCCTACTACTGCTCAACAGAGCACGCTGTGTGTGGCCGCAACGGGGACCTGGAGGGCTCCTTAGCCGTCATGCTACCAGATCTCTCCCTGGCAGGCCGCAGGAGCTGGAGATCCCCGTGGAGGCGTTCCTACAGCCGCAGCAAGCTGGCAAAGTTAGTGGACACTGTGGGCTTTTAGTTTAGTCACGGAGAAAACAATGAGCAAAATGTAAGCAAATGAACATAAATGGTAATGTTTTAGAAAAGCTTACACCCTGCACCATATTAGTACAAATTTAAAAAGTTACTAATACAGTGTGCACAGCTGTGGCCAAACATTTCAGCAGTGACACAAATTTCATGTTTTAAACCCTTTGCTGCTTTTTTTCCCTCTTTTTTACATTTTTTTTACATGTTTCTATGAAACAGTGAATAACAATCACAGGCAATTCATATCTGCCGCACTGTCTTGGCCACTGTGAGCTCCCAACACACACAACTACACACCCTGCATTTATTTTATTGTTTTTTAATCCGTGCTTCAGCATGTGACTTTTTAGATGTTTGGCCCAGTGTTGCTCCAGCGGCCTCACCAGCTGCTCACCGTATTGCTCTGAGCCTCCGGTCCGAGCACACTGCTGCATAAATAGGAGAGGTAGTATTAGAAGACGTGCAACAGCTGTGCCAGCGAGCCTCTTCTGGCACTCTGTTGTGGTCCCGCAGTTTCACCTCTCCACCTGCAGATGAGCCACAATTACACCCCACCACCACAATGTTGATGAAGTGCTGCCGGAGTCATTATTCCAAAGTCCCCTCCTGCAGCCTGCTCTTATTGTCATACTGTCCTCTGAAACAAAATAGCTAACCTGCAGGTACACACTTTAAGTATAGGGTCCTCCCAAATATCTAATATCTGTAACAATGAATATCCTATAGCCAGAAACTGCCAGCAGTTCCCAGGTTGTTATCCCCACGTTGCCTACACTTGACCTCTCTGTTTTGATTCCTTATGCTGCATATCATGGGATGCACTTATCATAATTTAGTTTTATTCTGGAGGTAATTATTCAATCCATTTGAATAATGAGCTGTAGCTCATTTTAATGCTCATAAAATGTTGGATGTCCTCCTCACTTTAATCGTTTTCAGGTGGGAGACAGAACCTGACTACTGCTCCACGGTGAAAAAGACCCCCCCATACGACAAAGGCACAAGACTGGTGGACTTCATAGACATGGTCATACTGGACTTCTTGATGGGTATGTCCAGATTTGAAACTTATTGGTTGTATAGGATGGTCATGATGATTCACTGGCACACACAGAGCAGAAGAGTTTGACATAGTTTTGGCTTCAGTGCTACAAGACAGTTTTCATAGCAGGCAATGTGACACGTAACAGTAGAAATATAAACCCACTAACTTATTGTTGTGTTGGAACAGTGGAGTCATCGTTAAAAATGTTAATATTTTAAATTCCACCTTAAATTTTTTTCCACCACTCTTGGACGGTGGTGTTTAGCCCACTCCCACAACATTTTGAGGATGAAGAGCTGCTGATAACAATCACGGGGCACCAATCTTGTTAGATAGACCTGTGAACAGTTATGTTAAGGTGCCCTTTCATCTTCAAAACACATACACGTGAATGTAACACAAAAGAAGTGTTTTTGCTGCTGCTGCATTATTACGCCAAAGAACTAAGAGGTTAAAGGTCAGCGCAAACGCTTGAAATCAGAGCGACTCTGCAGACCGCGGCGGAAGCGATTGTGCGTTACCAGGGCAACGAGCCATCGCCGTGGTTGCGGGTAAAAACTCAACAGGTAAGACACTCCACAAAGTTATTTCTTACTTGGTTTATTTTTATTAAAAGTAGGTATCTAGCTTTACAGCGGACCGCCCTGCTTTCTCACTGCGATATGAGCTTCCGCTGTAAGTCGGTAAACTTCAGGCACGGCTGCGTGTGTGTGTGTGTGTGTGTGTGTGTGTGTGAG
>VOQJ01011813.1:0-11583 GCA_015052665.1 Apistogramma diplotaenia | reverse complement strand
CACGAACAAATTTACCCACCACCCCCCCCCCCCCCCCCCCATCACCTCACTCACACATACACTCACTTAACCCCCCAGAGTATTTATTGCATTACTGCACCAGTTTGGCAGTATTACTAATTATTGTGTCTTTTACACTACTGTATCACTTTACTCCACAACTCAGTTTCGTTGACAATAAATTGAAACTAATCTAATCTAAACTTGGACTTTCCAACATGGCAATGATCCAAAACACAAGGCCAAGTCATCATGTCATTGGCTACAGCAGAAAGAAAGTGAAGATTCTGGAAAGGCCATCTCAGTCTCCTGACCTCAATATGATTGAGTCACTTTGAGGTGATATCAAATGTGCAGTTCATGCAGGACACCATGAGAGGAAGTGGAGGCCTTTTTGCCAAGAAGAAACGGCAGCTTTACCATCTGAGAAAATAAGCTGCCTTTTCCACATCTACCACAAAAAACTTGAAGTTGTCATTGATGTTAAAGGAGCCAATTAAGAACTGTATGTAAACCTTTGTTCTGGATCATTTGGGTAGATTCTGTAGTCATTATTATTTTAAAAAGGTCAATCACAGTTGTTTGATGAGTGAAACACATTTTTGTAGAATCGTCATGTATTGTTCAATTTTTTTTTCTCAGCCGAGAAGTAACAAAAACATTTTCATGCTCAAGAAAGAATCTTTTTTTATTTTTAAATTTTGCAATTTCTGTCTTCTGCGGTTATGTCAGAGATTTGAAGTGTTGCTAAAGCCAAATAGGAATTACTTATAAGAGTCTGAGCTGTCACATACCCTTTCTGTAATTTCATAGTAGGTCTGTCAGCATCAGCAGTTAGTCATCTGACTTTGGATGTAGCTATAAGCCAGAGCCATCAATAATTCTTCCCCTTTAGGCAGCTAGACGTCAGAAAGACAGACCAATGGACAGATGAGTCAGCTGCCTCTTCAACAGGAAAAAAGCTGAATGTCAGGAAGAACTGGCAGAACTACTAATTAGACTTCGATGGAGTTGACCTAAACTCTGAGGTCAAGGTGAAAACTCAGTGTGTGTTAATTCTGCAAGTTCCTTTAGCTAAATTGCCATCATATTGCACAAAATCTGTACATATAGGAGAAATCTGTGCATAGACACATGAGTTGCAATATTAAATGATTGACTATCATATTGCAGTCTGCTAGGGTATGAAAGCCTTCCCACCTCTTCTTAATCAGCAAGAATACACCATGTAACAAGTCAGTCAGCGGTGCACACCTTTGTTCTGGCTATGCTCATCCAGCTGGTGGTGAAGGGGCTGGGGATGTTGGTTTTTATGCATGGATGCTTATAAGAACATGAGCTGTCTGTATGTATGTGTGCTACTTTTTCTTCTTATCATTATATTATGAATTTATCATCAAAATTTTAGACATTTACATTGGATTTCAGCATCAACTTTTCTGTCATTGTGCATTATTAACAGAACTCATGATGTTAGAATCCAGCCGGGTTCATGTTGGAGTCACTCTATATTATGCATGCTGAAAATGTATATATAATAAATGAGGTTTAACCCCTTATCACCTAAGAATCATACAGGCCACCTGAACTTTTTTTGTGGTTATTTTGGCTGTTACATTATAATTTGTTAAGAATTCTCATTCTTCAGGAACCATTTGAATTTTCTTCTTAGCCCAAAAATGTGAAGCTCACGTGGGAAACTCTCGGAGGAGCTGTTTTCTGTCTGTGTTCAAACAGCACTACCATGTCAATGCTTTGTGCTACAGTGATACACTAAATATCCCTGTAAAACTCATCTTCTCTTCTTTCCAAAAACAAAATAAAGGGTTAATAAATTGTGTCTGGGGTGAGTGAGTGGCACTGACCATCTTGACTTAAGTTCTCCTGATGTTCAAACCGTGTGCTCTGTATTAATGTTACACTTACAACAGGAACACACAAAGAAGATAAACAGTACCTGCCTTCAGAATGTTGAGGTAGACTAAATATTTTTCCATATTTGAAAGTTTTTACGATGTGTATCCGTTTGTTTGACTACTATCATGAAGGTGGCAGCTGTTTGGAAGTGAAGTCATAACAACTATTAAAAGTTAAAAAAAAACAAAACAGGAATGATGACAAAAGACGAGTGAGATGAATTAAATCCAAAATGTGAGTTTATTAATATACACTGCAGAAATTTTAGGATTTTGTTTAGCATCTGAAAGGAGTACAAACAGGATAAATAATAAATCAGCTCATTCTAACCACCTGCACAACGGATTATACTGTGTGATCGACCCTGTGGGTACAGGAGTGGAAAAATGAGTCATAAAAGGGGAGTGGTTTGTAAAAGTGAGTCTGAAATTAACCTGTGATGTGTAGTGAGGCAGCCTGTCACCAAGATATAAGTATACCTTCAGCATGATCATAGTGGTTTAATTTTATTGGGAATACAGGATTTGTGGTTTGTATTAATCACCAGTGTATGTTTTTTACTCACTCATAAAGTTGAAGCAATATCCTGTGACCATCAATGGCCTTTAAAAGGGCAATGAGAGCAGCAGAAGAACTGAATAGAAATGAACTTCCAAACATAATGCTCTCAGTGCAGTGGTACAGTAGAAGACTCACTTGTTTGTTGTTGTTGACTTTGAAACTTCCAACTCTTGATGCAGCAGTAACTCTAAACTTTGAGGGAGCACGCTACCATTTTCCAACAAACAGAATCAGACTTGGAGGTACCCGGCCACTCACACAATGCTGCAATGTATGTTTGATATCATGGTTCACTGAAAGCAACAAAACAACCCCTGCTGCATCCTACGTTTCTGCCTGTAAATATTTTATTTCCAAATGTGTTAAGTGGGCAAACAAAAGTCGGTTGTTTCTTGAGATTAATGGAAATCAGCAACAGTGGGGAAAAGAGGCACAGGTCTGATGCAACTTCGAGAGACAGGCAAGTAAGGAAGGATAGATGGCACGGTAAGGCACGGTAGATGAAGATGTGACAGATGAAAAGAGAGGCTGATTGCTGCAGTATGTGTTTCCTCTGCTGTCCAGCTCCCGGCTGGTGCTCGCATGACACGACAATCTTGGCTGAGCATGTATTAAGCACGACCCCATTAATTAGCTTTCAACCTTCAACATTATAAAGGACTTTTGGCATGCATGGGTAGAGCAAGGGTGGGATTATGATTATAATGACAGTGGGGGAAAGCAAGAGTGCTGCGTAGAGGGAAGAAAAGAGAAAGACAGGCTGATGAGTGATTTAGAATTTGCAAGCACAGGCGAATTTCTGTCAAAAACTATAACTGCTTAGTATAGCTTATACAGCTGCAGAATTTCAGATGAATCCAAGTTCAGTTATAAGAAAGCACGAGAGAGCATGTGTGATGGAGAGGGGGGTGAAGCAGATGAATAAGGATGAGCTGCATGGATGGATGGGTGCACAGATGGGTGAAGGGTGAAAGAGAAAATTGAAGCGATATTGTGGGTATGTCAGAGTCAATAAATGAGCAGAGGAAGAGGAGGAAGGAGCAATGATGAAGCTGTGAGGGAAGAGAATGAAGGACAAAGACAGATGAGTACATAATGATACTGGGGAATAGAAGATGGAAAAATGCTATAGATTATGATTAACTTTGTCTACACTGTACATGTACATGGCCTACATCATAATAAGTAATGCTTTCTTTAAAAGCCCTTTTACAAAACAGATAAAAAGAAAATTTCTAAAGAATTAGATGATTTCATCCATCCATCCATCCATGGAGCCTACAGTACCTCAGCTGTCAGAAGACAAAAGTTGGGATACGGTCTGTATGGGCTGTCAGTCTGTCGAAGGGCTAAATGCATTATTGCTTTTTGGTATTTACTCATTTTCCTTCACAAACTTGAATCTGAGTAACATCCCATTCTCAATCCAAAGGGTTTGATATGTTGTTGGCCCACCCTTTGCAGCTATAACAGCTTCAGCTCTTCTAGGAAGACTTTCCACAAGGTTAGGAATTTTTAACCATTCTCCCAGAAGCATAGTTCTGAAGTCAGACACTAATGTTGGATGAGAAGGTCTGGCTCACAGTCTCCGCTCTAATTCTTACCAAAGGTGTTCTGCTGGGTTGAGGTCAGGACTCTGTGCAGGCCAGTAAAGTTCTTCCATACCCAACATGCTCATCCATACCTTTATGGATCTTGCTTTGTGCACTGGTGTACCACTGCATCCAACACTTTACATTGCGCTTGATGATGTAAGGCTTGAATGCAGCTGCTCTGCTATGGAAACTCTCTATGCACTGTTCCTGAGCTAATCTAAAGGCTGCATAAAGTTTGGAGTGACTCTGCAGAAAGTTGGTGACCTCTGTACATTATGTGCCTCAGCATCCATTGACCCTTGACCCAAATCTGTTCTGGTCAGTCCCAATGAAAATCTTAACATCTCACCACCTCATGTTTTTTTGTTGGTGCCACTATCTCCAAACCATACATCATATTAGGTCTCACTACCACCTTGTAAACCTTCCCTGTTGCTATCCTTCTGTCACAAATCACTCCTGACACTACTCTCTATCCACTCCACTCTGCCTGCCCTCTCTTCTTCACCTCTCTTATTCACTGTCCATTGGTTTACCCCAGGGATTTAAACTCATCCACTTTCACAGCCTCTGCTCCTCTGCAGCTTCACTGTTACACCTGTCTCCCCATAATTCATATATGTATTCTGTCTTGGCTCTGCTGACTTTGATGCTCTCCAGAGCATACCTCCATGTCTCCAGGTTCTCCTCTACCTATTCCCTACTCTCAACATAGATCAAAATGTGAACATCATAGCCCATGGAGACTCCTGCCTGACCTCATCTGTCAGCCTGTCCATTGAAAGTCAAGCAAGAAGGGGCTCAGGCAGATCCCTGATGCCATCCCACCCCCATCTTGAACCCATCTGACACTCCTATTGCATACATGCCCTGCACCCACCCTTACATACTTCATTGCCACTCTTGATTTCCTCATACAGTACAACAGTTACTCTCTTACTGAGTACCTGAAATGAGCTGGAAATCCCCCTGCAGTACAGAGGTCCTTGTTTACCTTAGTCTGGATTTACACAGAGAACATCTGATCTGAGGTCAGGCTTTGGTTTTGGTTTGCTTCAAGGCTATACAAGTAAGGGCGGTTTCATACTGTAGTTTCCAGGTTCGCGAATCCACTAATTGCTAGGGTCCACTAGGGTTGCGTTGGTCAAAGTTAGATAAATTTTGTCATGTTGGCCCAAGCCTGCGAACGGATGCTTGACAATAATTTCATGTAAGAGATACCATCCATAACCCAAGCTTATTAATTAATATGTTGTGTTTCGAATTATCTGCTTCTAAAAGAATCCTTAGTTTAATCTCCATAACCTTTTTATATTTTAGTTGGGCAGGGAGTGATTCATATTTTATGAAGTGTTAAAGTTTTGCAGTCCATGATACCATAAGGCCAGGTTTTTGGTTTATGACCAGCAATTTTATGTTGTGATTCATTATTATGGCTCACATTTTTCCAGTGAAAGGCTTGAAAGCTTTCATAAACTTGACATTTTTCATAAACTTTACATTTTCAGCTGAAAACCAAACAACAGACCCTGCAATCTAAAAGCTAGCCAGTAAAGCTAGCAGGTAGAGCGTTTAACAGCTAAAGACCCAGGGGCAGCTGTGACTCAGGAGGTAGACCGGGCTGTCAGGTAGTCTACAGAGAAGGTCAGAAGTGTGATCTCTGCCCACTCCACTCTGAATGAGTCGTTGGACATTATATTTAATCCCAATATTTCCATGAATCATCCATTAGTGTCTGAGTGTGTCATAGGTAGGCTTGCCTTAAATAGAGCTTCAGTGTCTCCAGAAATGTCCTTTAATTCAATTCAATTCAATTCAATTTTATTTATACAGCGTTATAATATGTTATAACAGTCGCCTCAAGGCGCTTTTTATTATAAGGTAAAGACCTTACAATACTTTAATCAGATGATTGGGTGGTTAAGAATTAATGGCAAGACATAGTCCCTTGATGGCAGGCTAACTAGACATTTGAAGTGCAGTTAAAGTAGCAGTTCTCTGGCAGTACTCCTGATTCTTACTCCTGACACTGAGACAATTACAAAACCTTTCGCCTGCTGGTGTTAATACTTGTTTTGCATTTTGATCACTGTCGCTATAGAACTTCAGTAGATGAAGTTTGATTACGTAGTGTCGACGTTCAAATGCGTCAAACTTTTATTTTGAAAGGTAAATAAAAGGATGCATTCCAAGATTTATCAGCTTCCACCTTAATGTTTGAAAAGGATTGGATTAAGTGCACTTGCAGATCCAGACTCAGGATGTCGAAGGAAAGAAAACTCTGCAGCACTGCAGACATCAAAGGAAGTCAGTGTTATTTATAAGCCCGAAATCACAGGTCTGTCCCACAGGGCTTTTAATAATGTCACTTCCAGTCAGTTACCAAAGATGTCACTGCCTTTTACAGTTTAGGTATTTTCTAGGGAGCTGATATGACACTTCCATTATGAGTGATGGAAGGAATTCTGGGCCTTTATGCCCCATGTGTTCTGGACATATGACAAGTAAAAAAAAAAAAAGTGACTGTTAGACTAACAAATAGTTACTGAGCTATGGTTGTATAAAAGCCATTATATCAAATTTGGCATTAAATGATCAAATTGGCCATGACATATGTCATATAGTATACAGAAAGTATGAGTATCGTCATGAAATCTGCATTTTAGAGAAAGGACAGCCCACAATACAGACAACAAAAATACTTTTCTGGAACAATGAGTCACTGCATGTGAAAGAAAATCAACTCATTCTGTTCATCTTTAGGAATTTCTAAACATTACAGTGACTTGTGGACAGCCTGCAAGTAGAAAAATCGTCCCTCTGACTTTTGTGTGATTGCAGAATCAATCAGTATTTTAGACAGGGGTTTGGATCTGCTTCACGAGACCTCCTACTGCGTCGTCTGTGACAGGAGGCCGTCATCTCGGCAATCAGCTTATCATCTGCGAGAACACGGGGTCTTGATTTAGATGAGGGGTGGGGGTTAAGGTTATGTAATGCCTCACAGTCAACCCCCAAACAAATTTGATGCAATGATTAATTTCCATATTTCAGATCCATGATCCTAATACCAAAGGTATGTTTTAGTAGTGGCAAAATAAAGGGTGGAGTGCCTTACATTAGTTATTCAATCACAGCCCTTCAAATATGATGATGCAAATATGGATTTTCAGTGTAAATCGCAAACTGAACACAGTTATAGGCTGTTAAGGATTTTTTTAATAGCCAGTGTGTTTCACCTGTTCCAGCTGTGAATCAGTTCTCTAACCCTCCATCTTTATCAGATCATTTTCACCTTCTCTTCAGTTTCCACATCTCTTTTGCCACTGTTATATTTCAGGTTTCTCCAGTTTCTGCTTCCTTCATCACTTCCTTTACTCACAGCTTGCATAAAAAGCTTGGCTTTTCTACATGACACAGTACTTAAACTTGCATAGTGTTAATTACATTTTCAGATTTTAAGATCTGCAGAAAAAATGCATTATTCTACTGTAAAGTGCAAAAAAAAGCTGATAAATTAAATGGTTAACCCACTTAGGGATTGATAATGACATACTTTGCTCAGTGATGTGTTCCTATTTTCAGCTAAGGTTTCTCATGTCTCTCCACTGAACTCTGGTACATGTTCTGCCTCGTGAAAGCAGCTGTACTGACGGCTTAAGAGCCAAGAGTGCTCTTCTTTTTAAATCCTGCATAGCATGAGTGGGTGGTTGATAGGTAGTGGCATGGGAATCTAATGTTTCAAATCACAAGAAAACAGACAAGCCAAAATTTTGTAGAGGAGACAGAAAATTGGAGTCTGGTTTAGTGGTGTACAGTAAACACCCTCTTGGCAACATTTAACAGTCAGTCACTGGCTGTTAAATGTGCTTCAGGGAGGTTATTTAATCCTAGTTTGAATAGAAGCAGATATTACTGTACCTAGTTGATATGCAGCCCAGAGTCCATTATCACATTTAATGAAAGCAGAGAAAAAAGATCGAGCTGTGATTGATGACACCAAAAACGAAGAATACGAACACACTTATTTTTCATGATCAGCAGTTCAATCTTGCAGTCAATTTGAATTTCCTGCCTCCTCTTCTAGTTATTTATTTTCCCAGCATGCATTGTATTTATACTGTATGCACGTGTGCATTTGACCTGTTCTGTCGGCATACTTATTATGCACCACAAGCTCAACTCAATATTCTGCTGACAAAGACAGAGGGAGGGAAAGATTAGGGAAGATCGTGAATGATGATGCATGCGTAGAGATCACACATTAAAGACCCGACTGTTTCATGAAAGGAGCGCAGGCGTGACGGAGCAAAAGAAAGGCTTTGTGAGCAAAGTTCATTAAGTAAAAAAGATGGAAAACTGAAATCTGTTATCATGACAGGATATCAAATGACTGAAATGTATAATACAGTATTCCTAATTTAGCATGCTCTAGTTATGGCTTTAATGCAAAAGACATTAAATCATTTATGTGAATGAATATACCAGACAGAGAAGTGTATTACAATCAATCTTACAACCTTTTTTTTCATTAATTCAGCCGTTGATTTTATTCAGTTAAATGACCCTGCCCACCATGAACGCACAGCAGATCAACTCTGTAAATTCAATGTGATTCTGGAAGACTGAAGAGGTCCTTCAGGAATCACAGATATGGCATAAATGAAGCTGCTTTTGTGTTGGTATCAATTTTCAACTTGCACAACTTGCACAGTAGCTGAAGTGTAGAAAAAGCCCTTTATTCCTTTTGCATTATTCATCTGCTGCTGCTTTGAAAAATAAATATTTTTAACTATAGCGCAGGACTAATATGTAGTAAATATATTAATATATATTACATATTAATTTATTAAGCTTAATACATGGAGCAAATTCATTCACAATTCATTGTGTGTAAGAGAAGATGGATGGTTCGCCTGAGCGTCCTCTTGAAACTATGAGGTCAGTCTATCTTCACTACCGCTAAATAAGGGAAGAAGCTCTGCTAGCAACTGGTTTTTAGAAATCCAACTCACCTCTGCTTCCCTCGTGTACAGCAGAGTTAACACATTTGCATATTTAGTGTTTAATTTATGCAGGCATGGATTTACTTGAGAAAAAGTGCACTCTGTTTTCCTGAATGAATGAGATTTGTACCTCCGACCTCCAAGATGAAAAGGAAAAACAAAGATTCAGCTTTGTTTTTTGTAAATTAATGAGATGATTATTTTTGGAAATTGAAAAACAGATGAAAAAACTTTTAGTAAAGCACAAAAACTGTTGTTTTTTTCAAATTAATGAGATGTGTATAAATCCTGTGAGAAGAAACTGACCTACAATGAGAAGCATCTTTATTCCTGAAAGACAAGAGGATCTCCCAGTGCGTCTGAGTGTCTGAGATGTGGACTACAGAGCGAGATTAATGGGTCATCAACTTATGTTGAGCTCAAAGTGACCATGGTAAACATAGCCTGGTCAGGAGCAGGTGTTTCCTGCTCGGTAGCAGAGGAATGCATTTTTAAGCTGTATCTAGCTAACATTACACATGAAGCCCACCTGTAAAGTTACAGCAGTGCAAACTGTACATTGCATTGTCCAAACAACAGAAGGACGCAGAAGATTTATAAAAATGTGTGAATGTTGCTATACCTGATTCTAATCTGCTGCCAGTTCTCTTTTACACTGCTGGAAGTGCAGCTATTGAACCAAAGCAAACACCAAGAATAGCTGTTCAATCAGTGACGCTGATTTCATTCTGATCTGCCGACATAAGGCTGCGATACAGTAACCTGTAGTGTTTAAATGGATCCAGTTAACAGTTTCAGAGCTCTCAGTGCAGATGTCACCTTAGAAAGAAACAGCAGGACTGCGAGTGCACCGAGCCATAAAGTAATTAACTGGAATTAAAATGTTTATTTTACCGCTCTGTCCTTTAAATCACCATATCAATGACGTTCTGCAGCATTAATTTAATCTTATTTGCAACAGTGTCTCATGTTACTGTTTAATTTTTTCTTTTTATTACTATTTTGTCAGCATGATCACTTGATAATACCGCTGACTGGTGTATTCTGCACTCATAGGGATCATGTTGTGCAGAAGGCGAATCATATGATGCATGAAAAGTGTGCACACAGGGCCTGAAGCAGACAGCCAGACTTAACAGACAAAATTCATAACCACCATCATGATACCTGTCATTTCTGACTCAGTTTTGGGATTTATCAAGCCAGCTAATACAAAGAAAGCCTGGCTTTGTTGAATTCCCTTGAAATTTTTGTATATCAAGATATCTTGTTATTCAGGTCTTGTCCACAAGTAAACGGCTTTTGAGGTCATTAAAAACAGAGACTTTGAAAAACGTCTTCCAGTGCGATGCTCTTCAAAAAGTCAGTTTCTGTAGTTACACGTGGATAAGGAAAACAAAGATATTGCCTTGCACTTTCAAAGGTATTTGCCTTTAACTCGGCCAACATTTTTACATTGTTAGAGTTGCTTTGGCATGCTCCTAAAAGTGCTTTACATGGTTTTTGATATCAAAAAGAAAAAAAATATATCTGTGTGCATGTACAGCCTCAAAAACACATTTTTCCCAAGTTAATGTACTGTTCTTAGAAATTTTTATCTTCTCAAAGAAGTAGCATGCTGTAAATCAGTCCGACATCCTCCACAGGAAGACAAGTACATCTAAATAAATCATAATATAATATGTGGATTTCAGAACAAGATTCGTTATTTCATTTGAAATAAAAGGACAATGAAAACCTTCCACAGTGCAATGAAAATCCTAGAATATCACAGGCTGGTGGAGTGCTCATTTTTGTGGCAATAATTTGAAAGCTACACATAACCGTGATGCAGGCATGTTCAAACATGCTTCATCGCAAACTGTCATATAACGCTGGGCAGAGGAACCAAATGCATGGGAGAGAAGTGCAACTAAGAAAAAAAAACAGTCTTTAGCGGCTGAAGTCCAGACAGTAAAACGACACAAGAATGCAAAAAAAAGGGACACTAGAAGCAAGCGATAGGACAGATCCCTCTCTCACCTGGAGCAGGCGGGAAACACTGTGAGAGTCATGTTCTTTGACTTCTCCAGTGCTTTCAACACCATCCAGCCTGCACTGCTGAGAGGAAAGCTGGAGGCGGCCGGTGTGGACAGACAGCTGACTACATGGACCATCGACTACCTCACAAACAGACCACAGTATGTGAGGCTCCATGACTGTGTCTCGGATGTGGTCGTCTGCAGCACGGGGGCGCCACAGGGCACGGTCCTCTCACCCTTTCTGTTCAGTCTGTACACGTCAGATTTCAGGTACAACTCAGACAACTGCCACCTACAGAAGTTCTCAGATGACACAGCCATCATCGGATGCGTATCGGACGGGAACGACGAGGAATACTTCGTTCGTCAGCTGGTGTGAGACCAACACTCTCCAAATCACCACCAACAAGACGAAGGAGATGGTCATAGACTTCAGGAGGAAGTCACCCCCCACAACATCGGTGAGCATCCAGGGAAAAGACA
>VOQJ01011810.1:0-12500 GCA_015052665.1 Apistogramma diplotaenia | reverse complement strand
CTACCCCAGGTCTGGCTCCAGGGTGGGACCGCAGTAACTTGTAAACTGGACACTTGATTTTTCAGTCCTCAAAAAGGTTGTCAGAGTTGTTCTTTGTCAGGCGCCTCACCCCAGGACCAATTTGCCATGGGAGAGACTACCAGAGGTAAACTGCCCTTAATAACATGGCTCCTGGGGTCACTGAAAAGCACAAACTCCTCCACCACAGTAAGTTGGCCATTTATTGAAGGGCTAAACAGCCTGATTTTAAGAAATATGTTAGAAATGAGAAAACCTAGAATAACATCTAGCATATTTACCTGGTAGTATGTGCTGAGCTCTTTGCCATTGGCTGTGAAGGTCAGCAGACTGTTTGTAGTGTCGACCAGACAGCCGATCTCTAAGCCATTGTTCCTTCCCTGACCGGGACTGCTGCTTTCTCCAGCCCACACCATGTAACAGTTGCTGCGCTTTATGCTGTAAGTAGAAACAAATATAGTTTGGTCCATAGATTCTGGGCAAGACAGGCTCTGGGCCGCCCGGGTGGCTTAGTGGTGAAGCCGGCGGCACAGGTTCGAGTCCCGGCTTGTCGCCAGTTTGCCCATGTGTCTTTCCCCGTGTCTTTCCCCTATTTCCTGTCTCTCTACTGCCCATAAAGCTGGCCAAAAACTAAAAAAAGACAGGTTCTGTAGGTTTGTACATTGCCACAGTGGGTTTTAAGTCAAACAATCAACATGTCATTGAAGTACAGATTATTAGCTGGAATTCAAGGGGTTTTGTCAAAAATTTCCAAGAACTGGAAAAGAGCAAGCCCGGGAGCTTGAGGGTCTTGCACAGTATCAAAGCTGTTCCCAGTATCGTGCTCTTCTGGAGATCTCAGCTCTCACGATAACAATGATTCCGGCTCCAAACTTTTAAAAAACTGGATTAATTGCGTTAAAATTTTAACGCGTTAAAATCTGTGTAATTAATTAAACGAAATTAACGCGTTAAAGTCCCGGTCCCAGTTTCTCAGTTAGAGCCAGTCTTCTTTTTGACATCTAGTGTTGAGATGACAGCCTGAAGCCTCAGCTTGAGACTTCAAACCTCTTCATGACTTTGATTACCATGGGTCGCCTTACCAATATAAAGTCTATGATAATACATAAATAAGCTGACACATGTGATACATTCTTAGGATCTCCCAAAAATCTGCCACATAAGCCAGAAAATTATACATACATTTCCACGGGTCACTTGACTAACCTCTCATGAACTTTGCCCTTTTCATCTCCAAGGGTAACAGTGACAGTTCGAACCTTGTGTAGCTCGAAGTACGGGTCGTACTGATGGAAGTCAGAGGTCACCCAGCCTACCCAAACACTGCTGGGCTCCTGACCCGGGAAGATCCGCACTGAATAGTAGTACTGCAGAAAGAGCAGCAGGCACATGAGGTCTTTGGTCAACAGAATCTTTCTTGATTCAATAAATTATGGCATCGTAAACCAACATGAGTTACAACATGAGTTTGTGAGCATTTTAAACCAGGTTCAGCAAAAAACATCAAATCAAGTCACATTTGCTCGTTGGATTTATGCTACTCATAAAAACAGTTTTCTCACGGTAGAGGCCTGCATGAGAAATTCATAACCATCTCTGTCATCAGCCATCACCTCCTCAGACAGGCGAGCAGATGAGGGACAGCTGTTGTCCAGCTTATTTCTCTTCTGAGCCAACCTGCCAGATTGGATTGAGAAATAAACAATGGCAGAAGGATAAAATGTGCTAAAGTTCAAAGTATTGGCTAAAGATCACAAAAGGAACATTTAACAATGAACATTCAGAGGTATTACCGTTGTTTGACCTTGGACGGCTTCTCCTGGTTATAATCTTTGTGGTTGTTGAATTCATCTCTGTCGGGTCCATTAGGACCGTTATGATTGTGGGACGACTTCCGGACCTCAAAGTCTGACACATTTTCAAAGTCCTCCAGCTCCTGCAAAAGCAGACAGCTGAATGCACCAAACGCCCCAGACCTTACAGTTCAAGTTCACTGGTTTGTGTTAGTTCACTGGACATCAGTTACACATCATTGTACATCATCCTACAGAGCAAACACATGTTGAGAAGTTGATGAAACCAGTGCCTATATTTAGGTCGGGTGATAGTTTGAGAAGTTTCCTTGAGGAATGTGCACAAACCAACTCTCAACACTTTCAAAAAAAAGTATAAGTATAAAGCCAACTATCACTCTTCCAACCCGCACCACCTTCTTGCATAGTAGGCCGGAGAACTCCAGAGCTCGCTGAATATTCCCTCTTTTTTGAACCATTCTCTCTAAACCTTAGAGATGAAAAACTGTTTGACACACAAATGTAGGAACGTAGATAGACAGACAGACAGACAGACAGACAGACAGACAGACAGACAGACAGACAGATAGATAGATAGATAGATAGATAGATAGATAGATAGATAGATAGATAGATAGATAGATAGATAGATAGATAGATAGATAGATAGATAGATAGATAGATAGATAGATAGATAGATAGCATCTGTTACCCTCTTTGGTGAGAAGAGGCTGCTGTTTGTTGGACATCTGGACTCGGTGCATTCTATGGGCATGCTCAGTCTGTAGAAGGTAATGTCTGAATAGCTGCTCTGTGAGCCAAATGACCTCTGGGTGACCTTTAGACATGGACAGGAGTCCACTGTCCCGTCTATCCTCGTCACCTGAAAAAGACACATTTATTCTGTCTGCACGTTTTAATCCACTCGGCTTATTTCTTTGCTGATGATGTGTTGGTGTGTAATGCACAGTATCCAGGGTCCTACCCTGACCTCGATGTGTTGGTGGTTGGGGGGTACGGGCACGAACTGAGGGAGCCTCTTGCTGAGCCACATGGTGACGTCCCGGTTCATGTTAACAGCGAATGGCTCATAGCCTTCCTGCAGGCCGCAAATGGTGAAGTACTTTAGAGTGCTGACATCTTTACCAAAGTTCATTCTTCCAGCCTGACACACACCCAGACTGCACACTGGGATAAAACCTGCGACACACAGAAACAGTCGAACGCTGTAATAATGTGTTGTATGTTACTCATGGAGCTTAACAACTGCCTGGTATATAAGAGCAATATCAGATTAACAACTTTCATATTCTGATACATTTGCCTGCAGTATGTGGGTATCACATCAAAGAAGCAGCTGCTGTCATCATAAAGTATCTGAGCTTCAGGGTTATTAATAAGAAGGAGGTAGAAATATCCTGTTTCTAAAAGTGAAGCGACTCCTGCTTCCAATGTTTTAAAGAAAAAACGAGGAGGATTCAAAGTGTTTTTTGTCTCTATTCTTAATCTAAGAGGTTCAAATGATTTGTTGATCAAGCACCTTGACATCAGCTTGTAAGATAGTGAATGATGCATTTGTTCTCTAGACGAGGACTGTTGCCTTGTGCTATTTATTGACTGGACACAGTGAACCTTAAGACTCCAGTGCTGATTAAAAATAACTGGCTATGATGTAAAAAATAATCTCAGGTTCCCCTTTTTGTATTCATCTTATGTGTTTGCCTTGCAGATCAGCCTCTTACACATGTGACACCCACATCCTCGTACTCCTCCGTTACATCATCGTCCTCTCCTCGGAAAAACAGTGGAAATGTCTTCCCTTTCTCAAAATTCCCATGAAGAGCTGATGTCTACAGTTCCACTGCATTTGACATTGCTGCTTACTGACAGAAATCCTATGATTCATACAGTGTGAACACATGAGCTTTGCTTTCATGGTTTACCCCTGACTAAATATATTTATATCTATGTAAGAATCAAGATGTTGATTGATAATTTCACTGGTAACAGTATTTAAGTTGTTGTGGTATGCTTTAAATGCCAAATATCACCTGTTCACCCCCCGTGTTAAAGGTTTATCAGTTTCATTTCTAATTATTGATGGACATGGTCAGTAATTTCACACACTAATTGAAAATAATTGTTTTCACCAGTTGTTTACCTAGAAGAAAAGCACAGGGGTCACAGGTCACCTGCCTTGCCTAGTTGCCATGGCATTTCACCAAGTCCACCTGCTGTCAAAGGCCGAGCACTAACCTTCACCGACTTCAAAGTCCTTGAAGGCCAGCTCAGACCCAGAATCATCCAGGAGCACTTCTCCGTTGAGTGTGAACATCATGGTGTGCTCGTTCAGATCCACCATGCAGCCCACCACATCCCCCGTCTGCCAGGCTCGGCCAAAGTGCTCGTTACCTTGGTGCCAGCGCTGGACCTGCAAAAGACAAGTACATGCAAACAAGGCTCACATGTACAGTTACAGCGATGATCAGTGGTGGAGATTTAGTGGTGTCATTATACAGTAAAGGCTGGTACTATTGTAAGAATAATCTTTGTCTTCATTTCTGTGGTAATGCTTGAGCTTGAGCTTATTTTCTACCCCTTATTAAGGTGAAGGGGACAACCGTCTAAGCAGACTAAGTAAAGATGACGAGCCCTCTCTTTCTCCTTGACCACCCTTCTCCAGCTCTTCTGGGGGGACTACGAGGTCTCTGCTTGGTCACCTTGGGGTCTCCTCACAGTTGGCCCTGCCTGAAAGACCTTGACTAAAGATGGCTAACTGCACCATGCAGACACTGTGGTAGGTCATCTGCCGATCTCCACTTCTACTCACCCTTCAGGGTGGATGTAGCTCAGGAGGTAGAGCAGGTCACCTACTGATCAGAAGGTTGGCAGTTTGATTCTGGGCTGCATGCCAAAGCACTTGGGCAAGATACTGAACCTCAACTTGCTCAAATGTGTGTGAATGTTAGCTAAGAGAAGGAAGTATGTATGAATGAGTGAACGGGTGAATGCAAACATGTTTACGCACTTTGAGTGATCAGTTAAATGTATAAGAATTAGTCCATTTACCCAACTCGTGAAGAAGATCCTGAGATGACTTTTTCATCTCAGGTAGGAATTTCTTCCCAACCTGAAATGGGCAGTCAATCCTTTTCCATGGCCTCAGAATAAGAGGCATTAGAAGAGATTTCATTTTTCATAAATGTAAATTCGACTAAGATCTGACCATTTAATGTAGTTCATTTCTTCTGTTTTCTTTTCCTTTTCATTCACATTGTAGATAAAAAATGTCCTGAATGTGATAAATAAATGGGATTTGTTATATAACTGTACACGTTTAAAAAAGGCACCTTAAAGCCATCAAAGACAAAGGCCTGATCGTCAGAGCCCAGCTCCTGGTCTGGCAGACATCCTGGCTTGGCCCAGCCAACCCTCATCTCTCCACCTGTTAGTACCTGAAGGACAAGTAGGACCATATTATCAACTTTGGAAACTGTATTACAAATACAATTAAAGGCAGTGAATACACAGGCAGTGAGTGCACAGAGAGTTGGAGATCGATGGGTTAGTGATGTTTTTTGACCTTAAAGCTTTTTTTTCCAACATTTTGTGTCGTGAATCTCTTTTGACGCGGCTACATCATCACAGTAAGTCGTGCTGACCAAACTGTAATTATCTCATATCCTGCTGAATTTGTACGTTTGCTCACTTGTAAAAAAATTTCATGTTAGTTTCAGTTTAATGGAGAGGGACCGAATATCAGCCAAAAATCCAGAAAAAAAAGCATTACATAAAATTTATAAATTGATTTTAATGTCACTGAGTGAAATACGCATTTGACCTTTATAACCGAGCCACAAATTAAAATCAACCAATCAGAGGCACTCCTGATCTTAATTTGATACGTGTTCACAACTTCTGTTCCAACCTCTCTACCAACATGGGCTGAGACCAAAGAACTGCCAGAGGATGTCAGGAACAGGACTGCAGACCTGCACAAGGATGGAATGGGCTACGAGATCATCAGCAAGAAGCTTGGTGAGAAAGTAACAGCTGCTGGTGCAGTTATTCGGAAAATGACGAGCAGTTGCCCTCAGTCTCGAGCTCCATGGAAGATCTTCCCTCGTGGGGTTAGGATGATCCTGAGAAAGGTGGTGGATCAGCACAAAACTACATTGGAGGAGCTTGTTAATGCTCTGAGGGCAGTTGGGACCACAGTCACCAAGAACACTATCGGTACCACACTGCACTGTACTGCTGGAATGCTGAGTATGACCCAAAGAACACCAATCCCATGGTGAAGCACAGAGGTGGAAACATTATGCTTTGGGTCTTTTTCTGCTAAGGGTACAGAACGACTTCACTGCATGGAGGAGCCAATGCACAGGGTCCGGTACTATAAAACCTCCTTCACTCACAAGGACAATGAAGCTGGGTGTGGATGGGTCTTCCAGCAAGACAAAGAGCCAAAACATGCACCAAGGGAACAAAGGAGTGGCTAAAGAGGAAATAATGTACTCCAGAGTATGATGCTACTAGTCGTACTTGTCCATCACACAAAGTGCATGGAATAATTAAGAATAATGGAATAATTTAATTTTCAACTTCCCCTCAAATCAACAGCTAGAAAGTTTGAACCTCGACACAGACGGGTGCTCGGACATTAATCCCAAACACAAATGAAAGCTGTTTTTGGAATGGATCATTTAGGCTAATATTAAGATTCAGGAATGGCCTTCCAAAAGCCTCAACCCCAAAATCTGTGGACTACGCAAAAGCAAAAGCTGGGTTTGTTCCAGAAAACCATCAATTTAAATGAACTCTTTCAGTTCTGCCAAGAAAAGCGCTCAAATAGCTGACCAGAAACGTGTTGACAGCTATCAAAAGTGTCTGATGGAGAAGCAAATTGTTACAGGACATTTAACAAACATCAGTGGTGGGTTTATATCTTTGAGCCCGTATAAATACCTTTGACCTTGTGTGGATTAGAAAAAAAAATCCTAAACAAATTAAAACCCAACCCAAAACAAGGATATTATTATACTTTAGGAAGAACTTTACATTTGTATCAGCCAACTTCTGGTTTCAATAATTCTCCTTTTCATGCTAGTCACAGATATTTTCTTGCTTCTTACCTCCAGTTCAAAGTACCACTTCCCAGCATTAACACAGTAGGTTTTCTCTGCTCTGAAAATGCGAAACCTCTCAGCTGACATGTTACTCAGGTCGGACTCAGCTGCTGGATGACACACACAGGAGGAGTAAACAACAGGGCAATTTAATGAGCATCACACAATGTCAAGGAAAAAACATACTACACTTCTAAATATTTATGGTGTTCATTTTTGCCTCATAGTTCAAAGAAAATTCAAAGAAAATACAAGGACTGAACAGTGTGAAGAGTATTATACCATGATCCTGGTCAGGAGCTTCCAGATTGTATCCATATCCCAGGAGAGTCCTGACAGCCTCTCTCAGACTGTCTTTGTTGGACTTTTTGGTTCTCTCATCCAGCAGAGTGTAGGGGACCAGCCGAGGGTTCCTGCGGTTCTTAACATCCTGACAAGAGACACGAGGACGTTACAAAATGATAAAAAGAGACACTGCAGCATTAGGTACCACTGAAGAGCGCTTTAGCAGAATAAACGAAGTTCCTCTGATTACTATTTCAGGCTTCCCCCATAATTGAATCAATTCACATGTGTGGAGCCTGGTACAAAGATACGTTGTGATTTACACTGCTACTGTCCTCTTTCATTACAACTCTTGTTAATGTCATTTTTAAGACTTAATTTTTAGGTTGTGGCTGCTTTAACGTCAAAAAAGTAACTTAAAGGGCCTATTTGTACCATATTTTTAACGGCAATTCTCGACCGGAAGTAGGGGGCGTGGCCGGAAGCGGCCCGCGAGTTTGACATGCCTGCTTTAAATGGTAGATCAAGGCGAGGAGGTCATCACTGATGGTATGTATTCATTTGTTTCATTGACTCGTTTGCAGTGTTTGGATATAGTTGCAAAAAACATTTTTCAGATAAGAAGAAATTAATCATAACTACAGATTTACAAATATATTATTTGTAGAACCTAATCATGATCTACTGTAACGTCCAAGATTGGAAGAGAAGATTGATGAATTAACTTTCCAGTCGTTCTTAATTCATTCTTGGTTCATTCCAGTAACTCCATGTGTTTTAACCTCATGTGTTACCTGTTGGATGCCATAGGTCCAGCCCTGACGGATTCGATCTCTTGCCCAAACATTGTGTGCATTCTCAGCCAGCTTGTCCACCATAGCTTCCTGGGTGGAGGTCAGTTTGATGTGACTCAGGTCCAGAGGAGCAGGTTTATAACCACTGGATAACTCATAGCTGCACAGATAGAAAATCTACATTTTTAATAAGCTGTGCTGATGTCTGAGACCTTGTCCTATCAATGCAACATGCCAGTGGTGTGTTGCTCTAGTTATCAACACTCGCCAGCCACTTCATTAGGTACAGGTTGCTAGTACAAAGTTGGACTCCTTTTGTCTTTAGCTTACTAGCTTAGTAAATAGCTTAGTTAAAGGGCACAGATCAAACACTTGACATGATACATTGGCACAATAGCATCATTACATGCAGATGCTGCAGTTTGTTGGCTGCACATCCATGATACAAATCTCCCATTCCACCACATCCCAGAGATGTTCTACTGGACTGACATTTGTCGACTGTAGAAGCTAAGTCTGTGTAACTTGCACTGGCAGGATGCACCCAGGCTTTCACATTCTTTACATCTTCCTACCATCCGAATGGTGCTGCAGAACCCGACATTCCACCGACCAGGCGATGTTTTTCCAGTCCACTGTGGTCTAATTTTAGCGATGCTGTGCAAAGTGCGGCCCCAGTTTTCTGTTTTTACCTGACAGAAGTGGCACACAGTGCAGACTTCTGCTGCAGCAGGGGAGGAGTAAGCATTAAGGCGACTTGATGTGTTTCTGTATACCTTGATTGTAATGAGTTTTAAACTGCTGCCTTCCTATCAGCTACAAGCAGTCTGGCTGTTCGTCTCTGACCTCTGACATCTCTGGAAATCCTCGAAATGGCTGTGTGGGAAAATCCCAGTTTCTGAAAAGCTTAGACCTCAGGCGATAACAACCACGGCATGTTCAAAGTCACTTAAATGACCTTTCCCATTCTGTTTGCTTTGAACTTCCTCTTGACCACATCTGCATGCCAGAATACACTGAGTTGCTGCATTGAGCAGCTGTACCTAATGAAATGACTACTGAGTGTGTATCTTTCTGTATCCAGCTGTTATGCATCGTCTTACATGCTTTTGGTTATTCTTGAAGTGTATTTTCTGTTTTGTATTAACAGTTGATGGTTCTTACGTTGGTGACAGCTTCATGCTCTTGACCTTCTCTACAGCATGTTCATCTGCAAGGCCAACATGGCAACCCAAAGCCAGAAGAGTCCTGGAACAGGCACAAACACAATCACAAACACACCACATAACTCGTGCTTCTGCAATGTTCAGTGAAAACCAAGAATTATATGGGATCAAAGTTCAAATTGCACTGCACCAATATATTACTTGAGAGTCTCTAGAGACATCTGTAAGTTGTAGCTTCGTTCCTGTTCGGGAAGCTTGGAGAACTCCACCAGACACGGATGCTGCCGCTTGTTATCATCCCGCACCTGAAGCACACACACGCACAAAAAGTAAAGGTTATAGGTCAGGATATGGAGAGCTAATAGTCACCAAGCTGGGTCGTGTACCCATGGTTTATGAGTTTTGGGGATACTTAGGGTTTTTGATTATCTTCTTATTATGCTTACGTGTTCTGTTTTCTATGTTGTTTATATTTGCTGGTTCTTGGTTTCAGTCTGGTTTGTGTTTCCTGCTTTCCACATTTAGTCCTGCAGCTCTTGTTTTTCCACCTTTGGCTTGGTTTACAAACATCTTTTGTGCTTTGTGTCGAGTCTGTATGTCTTAGTGTCAGTCTCAGTGTTACTTTGTTCATGCTTGTTTTGATAGTCTCATGTGCTTTCTATTCATTTCTGCTGCCTTTGTCTCATCCTCTGTGATTTGGCTCAGCTGTGCTCCCACCTGTTTCCTGCCTGCCTCACACATCAACACTGTGGCAACACACGTAACATCTCTGGGTGTTACGTGTGTTGCCACTTGCTGGCACAAGTCAGAACAAGTCAGTTCTGACTTGTGCCAGCATTACAGAAAAGAGACGGCTTTAACAGTCCTGATCTCAGCATGGGAGCACTCGGACAGGCTGTTGCCTACTCTTCTTTATTGAATGTGAAGCACTTTGTAATGTGCAACTTGAGAAGTGTGTCTAAAAAACTGTTATTGCAATTTTTTATATACAGTATTGTTTGATACTCACTGCACCATAGGTCCACCCCAGTTCTATCTTGTTCATCACCCAGAGTTCATGGATGTTTTCTGCAAGATTCTCCCTGATCCTCTCCAGCAGAGGTGGCAAAACAATCTAAACACAAAACATTTCATTATTTGTTAATATTGAGCGAAAAAAAACTTTTCCGAATGACTTCAGAAGAAAATAAAAGCCGTAATGAAGCATATTATTGAGAAAAAAAAGTAGAAAGAGATTTGTGACATGTGACTGCACCTGGCTGGTGTCTACAGGAGTCGGGGTGAACGCTGCCTGGCTCAAAGTGATGGTGGGTCCTAGCAGGTCTCTGGTGGCAGTCTGATCCTGACTGGCCTCCAGCTTCAGCTTCTCCCTGGGCAACACGGCCTCATAGCAAGGAGCATAACCTGGAGGAGGGAGGAACTTGAACTCGCCATGCCGCCCCCCGAGGAGGAAACGCACCCTGCAGTGCAACATGTAACACAGAGGGATGCTTGCAGTCATCACATAGGTGCAAATCTACAGTATAGAAATCAGACAGTAATTTGATTATCTTGTGATCTTCATTCAAACACTGACTTGACCCCAGCAGAGAAGCTCGCCACTGGGAAGAAAAGACCATCGGAGTTGAAGTTCTCAAACATGCCCTGAACCGGCTGCCCGTTGATCCTGAAGGAGATGCTGGGCACACTGAGGTCCAGGCAGCAGCTCACCACGTCCTCTGACCGCAGGAGGTGCTGATTGGGGGAGCTAACAGTCCGGGCAATGCAGCCTGCACAGGACAGATGGAAGAGCAGTGAGAGGTTTAGTTTGAACTGTGGAGCATGTCTGAGTGGATCATGACATCAGAGTTCACACAGGGACATATTTCCATCTCTTTATGTTTTCAGTTTTGTATCATAAGTTACTGCTGTGCATAAAGATCATAAAATCATATCTGGTTGTGTATTGTTTTAGGTATTTTGTCCAATTTTATAACAGTGAGTACCAATGTGTACGTATTCAGAACATGACTGTTTATGGCTGTTTATTTTACCATGGAACTTTGGACCAACTGACTCACAATTGGAGTCTGCCTCCAGTGGCCGTTAGAGGAAGTGCAGTTTCTGGCACTTTGCGCTGACTTCATCGCATATAAGCTCAGCATATGCAGCAGAAATACTTCTTGCAGGCATTTTGCACAACTGCCCACCAGTTTCTGACCAAAACCCTTTTTCCCTTTAAGGAGCTGCATTTTTTTTCAAAGATTTAATTCGAGGCATTTTTAGCTTTTACTGGGTAGGACAGTGGAGAGGACAGACAGGAACGTGGGGAAAGAGAAAGAGGCTGAATAACATGCAGGAAATGGGCTGAAACAGAAGCCGGGCCCCTGCAGAAGGGACTAACTTTGCATTGCCATTTAAAATTCCTGTGTTTAAAAGAAATCATAGACTAGGCTTCAAGTAGGCTCGGCCACAACCCACCAGTTCTCATTTTGGAGTCAATATACGAGTGAAAATTCTCCTTCTAGTTTATTTGTAAAGGCCTGACATCATAATGCACCGTCATGCCGAAGCACTCTTTGATATGATGCTGAATTAATGACTGTAAGCTGCCCTCAATCTCACTTTTGCCATTTCAAAATAATTTTCTTTTAATACAATGAGTCACCTTCCATGGAAGTCAAATCTGACCTGCACTCTGTCACTCAAACAGTGACGAAAGTTACCTGCAGATTCTTTGATGAAACTTTAAGATTCTTCATTTTTTATTATTAATATTATTATCTGTTTATCTTGTGGATTATGTGACTTTTGAATGACTTCCTTCCAGTAATTTGTTGATCTTTTTTAGTTAATTTTATAGATCTGAATGCCTTCTTAGTTAAATTAAAAACATTTCAATGAGAAAAATGATTTTGCTATGTACAGACTTTCATTATCAGTCACAGTCATAATAACATAATAACTCTTTCTCCACACACACACACACACACACACACACACACACCTCACCTGACCAAAGATGGAGT
The DNA here is from genome assembly GCA_015052665.1 of Apistogramma diplotaenia. Classification (NCBI taxonomy): domain Eukaryota; kingdom Metazoa; phylum Chordata; class Actinopteri; order Cichliformes; family Cichlidae; genus Apistogramma; species Apistogramma diplotaenia. The sequence goes on along the minus strand of VOQJ01011810.1, from coordinate 307 downwards.
CCATCAAAGCCATAGGAATAGAGGTCATCACCCACCCCGTTGCCCCCCCACCCCTCCCCTCCACTGGGGTATGGTGCGTAGCCACTGGTGTTGCCCCAACCCACTCTGAGGTGAGTGGCCTCTGCTGTTACAAATGGTAAAACCTCGTCCACGATGAGCTCGTAGTACCACTTCCTGTACTGGGCAGAGCCGTCGCTGACGCCCAGGAAGATGTTGGGACGCATGCTGCAGGAGTGAATGTCACCGACTCGGTTAATATCGCGCACGGTTACCGTAACAACTGTTGACGTTGCAGTCGTAGTTGTGT
>VOQJ01011807.1:39154-56870 GCA_015052665.1 Apistogramma diplotaenia | reverse complement strand
AAGAAAAAACTGGATATCACACTTTCATAGTTTAATTGAATTCTATAGGCAGCTTTTTTTTTTAGATTTATGAATGTTTTGATTATAGATTTCTTCCTCACAGTCGCACTGATATTCTGAAATCATGTTTTACATAAACAATTTTACACACACACACACACACACACAACTGAATTTAATGTAGCTTTACACAACAAAAATGCAGCATGAGAAGTGTGCAAGAGTTATACAGTGGGTGGCTGATAAGGACTCCTGATGTTGGGTAGCTGCAGCCGACCCCGGAAGCAGAAATAAATGAGAGGAAAGAAAAAAGCTGAGTGGAAGGAAAGAATATGAGGGAGATGCACAAGGTGAGGATTAGAGTAGAATAGAAGAAACAAAAGGAGAAAAGAGGGTAAAGAGAGAGAACCTGAAGAAGGAATGACAGGATGATGCTTAGAGACACTGTCTGCTAGGGGAAAGTCAGAGTGCTAAAGTAATAAAAGAATCAGGAAATGACTTGTTAAAAGCAGCCCATATAATCATGAGCAATACAAAGAAAGTTAAGGGAGCCAAAGGGTCTAATTAAAGTTTAATCATTTCCAGTGAAGGTCTCAAACAGAGATAAATGTGATGTCTTTGGCACATTCTTTCTGTCTGCTTTCGGGTTGGAGCTACAAATCATCTGCAGACTCGAACCTTTTTGAAGTCAGTATCTACACGCTCTTACATTCTTCCAACCTCCAAGGGACTGAGGGAAAAAGCAGGAAATCCAGGAGACCTGAAGGCGGGGATTGGAGACATGCAGCCCACACTGTTTCTACCACTTCTTAGATGATTGAGCAGCCCTGAATACAGCTGTGATTGCGATACATCTCTGAGCCGGCACAGCTTGTAAGATGTGATGTGATATGACTACGGTTTTACTGCTGTGTCACTGATTGTGTTAAAGGGCCATCTGTGAAAAAAAATTAAATAAGAGATTTTAAAAAACACTCATATGGCATTTAAAAATGTAAAAGCTCTCTAGTGTAAACTGAGCTTAAGGTGAAAGTATTTTAGCAAAGACATAAAAGATGCTGTGATTTCACACTTTGGTTTGTGAACACTTTGACACCTCAACTTCTGATTTATTGTAATTGTTTTTTTTTTTTTCGTGTGACCATATTTAGAAAAGGTGGAGTGTGAACAGCTAGCAGGTTTAGTTTGCAAGTTGCAAATGCACAACTACAATTTCACTCAGCAAAGCTGGAGGACAGACTTGCTGGATGGGCCTTTTAGTGCAATCAGCTGCACAGAAATGCTCCAAAAGGCAACGGCAACACAAACAACATCAAGAAGTCTGAGCTGAGCTCGCTGAGGCTAAGCAGCAGCCTTTTCTCCGAGCTGTGGCTCAGGAGGTCGAGAATGTCATCTACTATTGGGAAGGTTGGCGGTGTGATCACCGGCTGCTCCAGTCTGCATGCCAAAGTATCCTTGGGCAAGTTATTGCACCCTGAGCTGCTCCTGATGTCTTCATCGGAGGGTGAATGCACGCATATGTAGAAGTGCTTGTATTCATGTTAATGAATGTTGTATAAAGTGCTTTTAGTGCTCAAGTAGAGTAGAAAAGCACTATATAAGAATGAATCCATTTACCACTGCATTTTAATATGGGGGTCTATGGCAACTCCTGCTTTTACAGCCAGCCTCACATAACCATTAAGGGAACTGCAGCTTTTAGTGCCCGTGTTTCGGCTTCGTTTTTCAGCCCCAGAGGTTCCTCCGAGGTTTTTAGTGATTTAGATTTACAGTAACTGTTGTTTAAGTAGCATTTTAATTAATGTGTTTTTACATGTAAAACATAGTCTTTTAGATGTCATTAAAAGGATATTTGCATTTACTAAACCTCCACTAGAGATCCAAATGTATCTCCTTTTTTAAAAAAAATTGCATCACGTGGAAAAGCAACCTGTGTTTTGCCAACATTATGAGCCAAATGCACGTGAAAGTTCTTTAACTGGAAGCATATAAATATGCTTACCTTCCATCTTCTCAGGGATACAGTATATTCAATAAGTCACTAGAAATTTTAGACACCCTCATTTTGAACTATAGTTGAGAGGATCTTTAAATATGAAGTAAAGGGCATTTAGAGATCTGATATCTTAGAGAGAGCTACAGAAAAGGAAGCATTAAAGTGAAAGAAGTGCCAAAGGAGCAGATAAAACTGCTTCCCTGTTCTTAATGTAGCTTTAGGGATCAGTTGTTTGTGGCTGCCACTTTATCCCCGTATCTCCCCTCTGTGTCCGTCAGAGCCGAGCCGTCTGACCTGGACGGTTCGTCACAGGCCTCCGATAATGTCAGACGAATCTCCGACAATAGTCCTGATCGAACGGCGCTAGTAGGACATTTCAGAGGTAGGGTAATAGTCTGTCTCCTTGCCTCTTCTGTCACTGCTCTGCAGCAGGTCCACATCTGCGCCACCCAGGGCATGTTGAGGTTTATCAAACACTGTAGTGATGTAACAAGGCTGTGCTGAAGGATGGTATTTAAAGTTGTAGAACAGACTGGAACACAACTGTAGAGGTGAGGTCAAAAGTCATGGCAACCCATTTTTGAAGTCACCCCCAGCCTTTCACCAAGGTTAATGCATTTATAGTTCCAAAAACGAAACCAGGAGTAATTGTGGGACACATTTAGGCACGCAGTCATTAACAGTGCCACAGCTTAAAAAATGTTTTTGAGTCACATCATTGTTAGACATTTTCTTTACTCTTACATGACTTCATGTTCTGCAATATTTCTGACCTTAATTGAAGTCACAAGTTATCCAGATTATCCAAGCAGCCCGTCATTGGACAGGTGTGACTGAAATCTTCTGGCTGCTATTCTGTCGAAGCACAATATTTTTACCTCCATCATCAACACATTTTTTTATCAGATGCTGGGCCCTCTTTTATCACAACCACCTCTGAACTTCACCTGTGCACACGTGGAAAATGGGCTTTTGTGGTGAGGTTTTGGGTAAGATTTCTTTCTCATCACTCTTTCTTGTTGACCTTGTTTGAACACCAACATTTCACAGTTAAACACTGCACTTATATTTGTTATTTGTTATATTTGTGTCAGAGGCTTATGACAGAAAGGTAGCACAACTCTTGTCTTGACCTCCATACTTCCCCTTCCCGGCGTCCTCTGAATGAGTTGGACAGAATAAGATGCATACTAGAAACATTTCTGATATCCTTTGCAACCATCAAAAGCATCGATTTTCAGTCTGTTACTTTGTGGAACCTCGTGTTTGTGAGTGTTACTGTTTGGAAATGTCATCAACCAGCAGCTCCTAAAGATGACTCTTGACTCCATCCTGTTACATTTTTCACCAGCTCATGATATAAAAAGTAAAAAGGATTGTTAACAATTGAAGGAACGCTTTTTACGGAAGACCATGATTCTGTGATCAGAGTCACCTCGGAGGAGCTGGGGACAGAGCCAGAATGGATTTTTTTTCAGGAGCAATTAGTGTGAGCAGAGGAAGAAGGGGATATGATTCATCACATACCACTTGCCAAATGATGCACTTTAATTTGCATTTAAATCTTTCTACAAATGGAGACGATCCTCTTCCTTTAAGAATTATTTGTAAAGCAACGCAGCGGAGAGGAAGAATAATTGTTAGTGGTCCTGTAATTTTCTGGCTCTGTCTTTTTCCCTGATTGTCTGTTAGTCACTCTGTAACATATTACAGTGTATGTTTACTTGTTTCATTGTTGCACGTTGTATTGCAAGAAATGTGCCACATGAATAATATATCGCACTTCCCAGTGACACTCACAATGAAACAGTAAGGCTCAATACAGTGTCACAGGCATTATAAAGTAGATGGGTGATTATGGCCAAGGTTGAAATTCTCTTTGAATCTGCAGCAGCTGTCAAACAAATGCACCAAAAATGAAAGAAAAGGCATTTGTATTAAGAAGAAAAGTTGCCACAGCAGCATCAGCAAAACTCAAACACATGAAAGTATGTAACTGTAGAGATGATGTAATACATCCGAGGGGATCCTGTTCTGTGTTGACTTAAATCCGACTGTACTTTTCACACCTCAGACTTTCACAGCTTCAACGCAAAGTCTGATCACTGTGATCATGTGCAGTGGAAAACCTCTGCTCACATTCAGCTTCAGACTTTTATTCTTAGTTTAAAGTGATCCTTGTGCAGCTCATAATGGGCCTTACTACAACAACCTCATAAAAAGGGGAGCTAACTCATCCAAGTAACAATATCTTATTTCATCCACTGTAATTATAATGAACATCTGCAAATCAGATGAGTTCGGCCTGCATTAATTTGCACAAAGAGTAAATTAAAGCTGGAGGGATCATTTTCTCCTGTGGAGACCAAATGTAGTCTGCACTAATTCAAAATAAACTAAAGTATTCAGGTGCACAGTGATACTGAAGCCAATGTAATGAAATTTTTGCTCTTTAAATACTATTCTAATACTTAAATATTTTGGCTATCATTGCAAACTGACTGCTGCAGACTGTCTAATAACGTGTATAATGTCCCAGAGGTGTTTACTGGATTCATGTCCAGTGAGCATGACGGCCAGTCAGGGTGCCATTGCCTCGCCTGTAGAGCCTGTAGTGCACGGGAGAGTTGCCCCTCCCGTGCACTTGTAGGTAACTTCATTAACACCAAAGCAGCTGAAACTGATTTACAACCCCTCTGATTCTTAACTGACCGGCTCAGTATCCCAGATGTTTGACCTTTATATGCTACACTATGATTAAAAGTGTTCCTTTAATTAGTTGAAACTCTATATAAAGTTTATTGTTATTGCAGTATTATTGTTTTGTGTACTTTATAGTACTACACTGAAGCTCTGTAGAACAGACAAAAACACTACCAGCAGACTTGCACTGCAGAGTGGAGACCTCTCCTTTGTTAACAAACATCCCATCGTTAACACAGTGTTAAAATGATTTCAGCATATATCACTGTTTACTGGATGCATTTGTTGGACAAGCTGTGAAAAGCTGTTAAAAGAATTTATATCACAGGCAAATGCCACCGGAGCATTGACAGGATGTTTACCTGCACTAACCTCCCTTTCACAGTCCACCAGGGCACAAAGACACCAGAGAATCGTCTCACCTTGTGCCTGACCCTGCTGCGTCCTCGGCCATCTGCAGCCGTTTGCTCACATGCAGGGAGAACTATTTTAAACATATAGAGTTTATAATTGGCAAAGTTTCACTAAAGCTGAAGTCTGCTGAGTTGCAGCCACGTGACTTCTATTTCTCCCATTATCTGAAGGCTGTGATGATATTAAAAAGCAGCAATGATTGGAACTGGAACTGCAAACATCATTGCCAGCAGTTGTTGCTTAATTGCCCAGAATGCAACGTGGCTGCAGTTCCTCTGATGTGACGCAGGAGGTCGATCAGGGGAGAACGAAGTGCTTGTAACTCAGGACAGGGCCCATCTACTCTCAAATAGAAGTATAACGAGCGAGAGGAGGCTGGAGGAGCAAACTAATGAGGAGTGAGAGTGAGAGGAAGTGAAAAACATCAGTGGCAATTTAATGACGGCAGCAGCAAGTGGCTCACATTTAATTGCATGACGCAGTCTTTGTGCGTGTGCGCTGATAACTGCTGCGTGCGCACACGCAGAACATAGCTTCTCATCGGAGCCTAAAATTATCAAAGATATCAAAAATAACCTGCGGTTGTTCTTGTTCTGAAATATTGATTGGCCTGTCCCGAGCCATTAGAATAATAAAGAGTTATAGGAAATGTGATACTGTATATTGGCATTCTCTAATTCATTTTTATGTAATTAATGATGTGGTTTTGAGTGAGGCTCGCTGGGTCACAGAACCTAATCAGTATGTAATTGGAGTCATAATCAAAGTTGTATTCATTTATCAAACAGGTGTAAATGATTAACAGCTGCTGGTGCACAGTTACACACAGGATTTGTGTCCGTGCAGACTTGAAAGATTGTTTGCATATTTTCACACCCTCTTTATAAACATTTCACCTGGTCTACAATGCATGCCAGGACCTGAGAGATTAGCTGAATAAACAATTTAACTTTGTTCCCACTGGCATCCGGCACCAGGAATGCTACGCTACTCTGCACTGCGCTACATGCAGGTGTAAATGATCTGTCGAGCTACTACACAAGCTAGTTTTTTAGGTAAAACTTATTCAGCAAAGGAGCTGTAAAATTGGCTGCTCAATACTGATATGATCACACGACACAGTTGCACAGCAATGATGTGATTGCACCACAGCCCAAAAGTGCTCACAGGCTGTAGGATGTGAGCAACTCTACATTGGTAATGTTTGCCTCCAGCTCAGAAGATGATGGTATTTTGAGTTCATCTGCCCCACACCACATGCACCATGACAAACAGCTGGATATCCCTGGTGTCTCATCACCCATATATTATAGTTTCCCTCTAAATGTAATGCCCAAGGATGCAAAAACCCTATTCTTTTGACCACAAGCCCTCTGTCACTGTTCCTCCCATTATGTACTCCCTGGCTAGGAGGCATACACTGAACTTTAACGTCAATCATGCTCAGTTACTTTGTTTCCACTGTAAAAACAAACAACGGGTTTTCCACCAAATGACCCATCAAACATACTCATGAGATGTAAAGTTGCAGGGTGCTTTTGTTGAAATGAAGCAAATGTTACAAATAATGTAAACTGCCCACTGCAGCCACTCTGTGCTTCTCAGGCTACTTTTTTGATCTTTGATGTTTTCAGTTCTTCTTCATGGTAAACACTCCATGCCGCCATTTCCTGTTTAAGTCCACTTTTCAACCAATCGGCATCCTACCTGCTCGCTGTTGATTTATTTTTCCTTTGGTGGTCTGCATGCAAGCTTGTCTGTCAGGCATGTGGACATTAGAAAAAATGGCTGCTGGTGCTAATAATGCTAATGTTAGCTACAGACTAGTTTATTAATATAATTTTCCATTTAATTGATTAGGAAAATAGTAGCTATGGAGCAACCTGTCTTATTGATGGAGGACTAGTTGCAGCAGTCACCTTTATGTCAGTGGGATGAACAGAGATGCAGCAGGAAGTGTTTCTAGAGGCAAATAGTATCAAGAGCTTCTTCTGTGCAGGCTGGCTCACCTTTATGAACAGGACTACACCTCAAACACTCCTCTAGCTTACTTCACAGCTCACTGAGCTCAATTGAGCTCAGTGGAGACTGCCTGCTGGTATTTTCATGCACTGCACTGAAATACATGACTCAAACATAGTGAAACCAGGATACCTCCCAAACCTATATGTTTTCCTTTGTTTTTCTTTTTTGTTAAATGCATTAAAATGTCTTAAAGAAAAAAACTCCAAAGATTTTTAAATACAGTTTGATGTTACAGTACCTGCTCCTTCTTCTGACAAAGTTGCATTTATACAAATGCAATTCTCTCAGATTTGTTTGAGGCCCTGGAGCATAAAACCCTGCTCTCAAACACAGCTTTGTTTCCCCCAGAAAAGCTCAGGTAATCATGAATGTGTCTTCTTTAAGACTCCAAATGAGCTGTGACATTGTCACAGTGAAACCACAAGCTGACACCAATGCCTGGGTGGGATGGATGACATGATGTGTCATGAATCAGGACTTTAATCAAAAAACATTAAGTGCCTTTTTTTAGATACTTTTTTGAAAGCTTGACTTCTTTGACAGGAGTCTAAAAGCTATATGCACCTCTGTTTGACCTTTTCCTTCTCTTCTTCCTGGCTGATCCTCGCAGACTGGATTGTAAATGTCTGCAAAGCTTTTTTCCTGTAGCTGTTCTCTGACATTTGCATTCAAACTTTTAAGCCTTTAAAGGACATTTAGAGACTAATTTTGAGAAGACTCCGCTGTTGTCTTGACTGTTACTGTACTTATCTGAAATGTAATCGTCGATGCATTCACACTGAAGCATGTTTCCACTTTGATATTTAGCTGCAATCACAGCTCACGGCACAGATATGTTCACTAAAGGCCATGAGATCATCATATGTAGTACAAGGAAATTAAACACAATCATAGCAAGATAATAGTTCCCCACACAAAGTGCAACAACAAACTTTTCTTTATTATCTAGTATTGGCGTTATTATTGATTGTCAATTTAATCAGGGAAGTAGGCATTCTGAAACACATTAATGTCTGCTGCCTCACATATCTATTTCCAATCAGAGTCTAATTAAGAGAATCACGATGTGTAAATTCCAATTTAACTCTTTAAGTCTTAATATGCTGTGAAAAGCTGTTTCTGCTCAGCCAGAAAGTAAACTCCAAAAAGTATGTTTTTGTGCAGCCACGCTGAAGTCAGAGCGGTGACAGAGATTATAACCAAAGAACACGATTTTATGTCTCTGCTCTTTTTTTATGTCTTGCACAGACATGCACTATTAAGCCGTGTGCAATGCAAGTTAAAGCAAGATAAACTAGGTTGAGCTCAGAGTAAACGGAGTTTCGGTGTTCTCAAATGCTCTGAGAACTCCAGCTAGGCTCATTTTAGTGGTTTTTTTTGTAGAGCAAACAGCGAGAACAAACAGCTTTTAATCTGAGTTAAAATCCTGTGTCCCTGAGGCTTCAGCTCAGTCTGACAGCTCAAATAAGGAAGCATTTTCCGTGGCACATCAGTGTGCGCTCTTCCTGCATTGGTGCTTGTTAGCCTTGTTGATTGATTACTTCTGTATACATATATGTGTCATTTCTATGAGCAAATTTAAATGACCTAACGAACATGATTCTTTTAGTCTGGAGTATATGGAAGGGATTGGGAGGTTTGATTGGATGACGACAGTAAGATAAGAAAGAAACAAAAGGATTGAAAGTGACATTTGGGTTCTTGAAAAGTGCTAAACGGTACACAAAGTCTAAATGCCAGAAGAAAGTGATTTACAAGACTAGCTGCAGTGTCCAGGGGAGCTCGTCCTCTCTGACTAATTTATGACATACTTATTATACTTGATAGTCAGTCTAGGGCACTGAGATGACCACACCACCTGAATTAATTGGTTCCTGTACGTTTAGGAGACACGGTAATATTTAATTTCCTGATCTGCCTCTGCCAACTGATGTTGGATGATATGTTGTTTCCAACCAGCCACCTGCAGCAGGCGATTATCAGTGTTTTATCAGGAAGTCGTTTAGTTCACCATTCACACATACACATATATATCATTATTATTTTATTTTAATCCAGACAAAACTGGCAAACCAAAAAACCTTAGTGTTGCAGATGAGGAGTCTTACAGTCACAGATGGTATATTAATTTTATCTGTCAGAAATACTCCAAAAGAATCCAACACGGCAAGCATGGCTAAGGGGTCCAGTTTAGTGACTCCAATTGATGCAAGTGATTCCAATCAGCTACCTTGTGTTGGGAGACCTGTCAGTGAAAGCATCCACATCCCTAATTTTATCTTACCGGTATAACTTTTGATTGACTTTGGATAACTGCTTGTTATGAACAGGAACACTATCCGTGGAAGCCAAGCCATTTTTGTGTAAACTTTCCATATTTTAAAGTTGAGCATTTTAGCATGGAAGTCCATATCCCTCTTTTGGATGCAGCCTCAAGTGGCCATTAGAGGAACTGCAGTTTTTGCTGATTTGAAGTGAATAAATGGGGATACTGTAACATGCAATTAAATGATAATTGTGCCACTGGTTGGTGGCTGCCTATCGGTCTATAGGGAGATGTCACACAGCAACAACAAGCAACCTCCAGGACATCTCTCACCAACTGGTTGGGAATACACATTTTCATTTTGTGACCAGAGGTCATCAGGGGGTCACTGACTAGTCTCTAGGCCTGCGAGACGGAGGTCTAACAGGCTACACAAGAACCAAGACTTCCCTTCTAGTCCTTTGTTTTACAGTTCTTCACATTGCCCATATGTGTCCAGGTCTCCATGGCAATCATGATATCTGTCAGGGTCTGCCTATACTTGCTCTCAATTCTAATTGCTATTGCAAAGAGGGCAGAGGAACTGCTTTGTGGACCTACTGTGCAGGTGCAATAAATGAGAAGAAATGAAACAGACAAAAAGTGACACTGAGACAGGATATCTTTGAATCTGCTGGCCACAGGTAACATAGCAGGTTGAAGACTTTGCATTCTTTCTCACCCACTCATTTTGCATTCATGTGGTAGGACTGAAACTGCATATTTTTATGATAGTATTCATTACCCAGATTCAGTACCTTAAACCTTGGGCGCAAGTTCGGCTCTGCACATACATATATAAATATGTAAATGCAATACGTGTAGAAATAAAGACATGCTGTTTGAGGCGGTCATGGAGCTTCAGCTTTACGCGGCACCGATATAAAATACACTTCAGAGGGTTAAAGCTACAATATATCAGCTCATTACAGGAGACAGAAGGTACGATCCAAGGTGGTGTTTAGTATGGACATCATTATTCTCCTGCCGCTGCCTCCAGGTTCAGCCCTTTGATAGAAAGTGAAATTACATATGAAAACTTTTTCAATTACATATTGAACAGTTCTGGTCTTCAGCCTGTCTGAGCAGAGTTCTTTAATCTTTTATAATTATTTTGCCACCCAATATGAAAGAGACAAAACCTGCACCTTAATTTTCTTATTCTCATCCGTTACACACCTTATACTTCTTAAACACCTCCAACACTTCCATCCAATGTGTTACCTTTCTCTGACCTTTGACCTATCAACCTGTGCATGTGGCAGTCTCTGCCTGGTCCGCCCTCAACACCTTGCTCAGTCCCCTCCGCCACGCCTCTCTCTCCCCCTCCCCCAACGCAGGTCGGCGACCAGATCTTGGAGGTGAACGGCCGCAGCTTCCTGAGCATCCCGCACGACGAAGCCGTCAGAGTCCTGAAGTCATCGCGTCATCTGATGATGACGGTGAAGGACGTGGGCCGCCTGCCCCACACCAGAACGGTGGTGGGTGAGACCAAGTGGATCGCCAGCTCGCAGATCGCAGAAAGCTCTGCCAACAGCAGCATGGCAAGGTGAGTTCAGACGGAGCCGCAAAATTGCATGCTGGTTTTGAAAATGATGAAATATTAAAAGGCCCTTTTATACTTGTTTCCAGATTCCAGCTGTTTTTATTCTTGCAATCTACTAAAGTAGATTTGCATGATTCACAGCTTAAAATAATCCTTAATCATCTTATACTGGGACGATGCAGTCCTGCTCTAGAAATACACAAGAAAACAGAGCAGAAACAAAGAAGCTCTTCTCCCTTTAAAGCAGTCCTAAATATTTATTTCATGTACATGTTAAAGAAATTTTCTAGTCAAAAATGACACCAAGGGTCCTCATAGTAGTGCCAGAGGCCAAGCTAGTGCCATCCAGTATTAGTGATACAATGTTTCTGAGATTTTTGTAGCACCTGTAGGAACTGGATTTCCCTCTTGTCACGACAAAGCTAAATTGATTATCGCATTACTTTGGGGCGAGCTACGAAGTTGAGCTCAGCCTGTAATACCTGCGTCTCAGCTGATAAAAGCCAGTCTCAGCAGCAGCTTGCTGTTTAACTGATACCTCGGCTGATACTCGTCTCTGCATAGATGAGGCAGATCGCATTGATCCCTCCATTATCTGGGTCACAAGGTACCACAGTCTTAGGGAGATCTGAGAATCTCTGCTTTCTCCAGCCACCTCCTCCAGCTCTTTTGAAGTGTTCCCAAACATAAACCCTCCCTCCTGTCCTGGGTCTTCCCTGGGGTCTCCTCCCAGTCGGACGTGCCCCGATGCCTCACCTAGGAGGGATTCAGAGGCAAAGTAGTCAGATGCCTGAACCACCTCAACTGGCTCCTTTCAATGTGGAGGAGTAGCAGCTCTACTCTGAACCCCACCTTACCCGAACTCTGAGGGCTTTTGAGAAAGCCCATTTCCATCACTTGTATCCGTGATCTCATTCTTTCAGTCACTGCCCACAGCTCGTGACCACAGATGAGGGCGGTAATGTAAACTGACCGGTAAATTAGCAGCTTCACTTTCACTCTCAGCTCTCTCCTCACAGCAGACTGATACAGTGTCTGCATCACTGCATACAGCACATCATTCCATCGATCAGTCTCCCACTCCCTTCCCTTCTTGTGGTGATCTCCCCGACTTGCACTTTATATGTATGCATATGAAAGGGCGGCGAGGTGTCGGCACAGAGCCGTACTACAAGTGAAATATCAGTGACCACCAACTTTTGACTTAAAGAAGCCGGTCAGAACATCAATTGAAAATGAAACCAAATACCACTTTGTAAGTCATTTGTTTAATTTGTGCAAAGACCAAAGTATTAAAACCAGCACATCCAGGACTTATCCCAGACTGCCTGATGACAAGACTCAGCGTATTGACAGTCCTTTTGAGTTATCTGTCTCGTTTTTATATCCTCTATTAAACATTCAGACACGAGCGTGACATCAGTCCTCTTATAATATCTTTTCCTCAGAGTAGACTCACTTTCCACGGTGAGCAGTCATTCAGCTGAAGTGTAGTTCGTGCTGTGAATCATAGCTGAAGCAGAGTAGTAGTGGGCCTAAGACTGTCGCAGATCAGCGGCTCAGCGGCTGCTGCTGTGACGTCCGTGTTTTCTAATGTTTTTTAATTGACTAACTGAGTTTATTGCTTGATCTCAAGGAACAACAGTGCATCCGAAATGCTGAACATTATTCAGGCGCACGAACAATATTAAGGAGGCTTACATGATGTACCTGCCGTTTGAGGCAGGTGTCACGGCAGGTTTAGCCTTCAGCATTTTTGCATATTTGCCCTAAATTTCAACATAGAATGAACGAAGCTCAGTTTAATGAAACGTGAGCGTAAATCAGCTGATGCTGGCTCAGTTCCAGTGTTTTCGTGTTGATACTGGTCTTTGAAAAAAGTGTTTCATTAGATTGATTTGCCTGGTATTCGCTAAATCTACCTTTGTGCAGGTAACAAAGAGAGACTGAAAATCTATAGTCACTTTACCAACACAACAAAAAACATTTCTCAGTAAGCTTCAGTGTTTTGGGTGCTGTTGCACTAATAATTGCTTTTGTTTTGCTATTAAAATCACTGATCACGTGATGCGACTTTATAGAAAAGGCCATAAATTGAAACTATTGTAGTTTCAGTGATGAAAACCAGCTGGAGACTATTTCAGCTAAAAAGAATGAAGAGAGAACATGATGAGCAGCAGAGAAAACATCCTGTTCTTCTTTGACGAATCTCAGCGCCTTTAACCATCTAGTGTGATCAGACGTCTGCTCTGCGCATGGCAGGACTCCCGCCGCCTCCTTTGTGTGGAAAGAACGTGCGATGCCGAGCTCCTCTCTAAATGCCACACCTGAGCAACTCATCTGCAGCTCACAACCTGGAATTAATGTGCTCCCCAACAGCCAAATTAAAATCTGATGTAAATGCCAGACTGATTTTTCTCATCAACTCGGTGGCACACACAACACATCGACCCAGCAACCCAGAACTTGAAAGTCCTCCGATTCACGAGGGCTAAAAAAACAAAATCCGTCTGCATTCACAGCGGATATCTGCTCGTTTCTCCCGGCCGAGACGTCTCTCCGTGCTTATTATAGTGATTCCTGCAGCTCAGCTGTGTTTTTACTTTGTCTTCACTGGTTCCTCTACATCTCTAAAAGCCATGGCTCAAACTACATGCATTTTTTTGTTGTTGTTTAAACAGGCTTTTCTAATTTTAATAAATCTACATAAATGTAATAAGTACATTTACATAATTTCCACACAGTGTTTTAATAACATCAAAAGAAAACGCTGGAACATGCACCACGAGGCCTTTTCGCCTCTCTTCACTCGTCTCCTCAGCATGTCGGTTGCTTGTATTTCCGTGAGTTTCATACGTGAATTTACATAAACGCTTTAATTCTGCTTCACTTTTCTTACATTTATATGAATATGGAATGTGCTCCAGAAATCAAGGGAAAATTTAGAAGCTTAACTGCTATGCTGCAGTCATAAATATACATAAATGTTGATGATTCCATGTATCATTTACCCAGTTAAAGAAACAGCATAATTACACCCGGTATACCAAGATAAGTTTAGCTTGCATGCTTCCGTGTAGTATTTGAGTTTTTCTGTCATTTTCTTACTGATATTACTGTATAGCAGAAGCTACTTTTGGCTTTCCCTCCCCTGCTACCACAGGGGGTAAGCTCCACATGTTTGATTTGGCAGATTTTTACACCATATCCCCTTCCCGACGCCTACCCCATAGAGATTTATGTCTCCTCCCAGGATCAAACCAAGGCTCTGATACTATAATGCTGATCCTCATTTCACTTTAAGTTTAGCTTGGATCCATATTTATATTTACTGATTGCCAAAACTTTTAGGGTGTTGAGCGTGAACTTTTTTCAGAGGTGCAGGAAAAGTTCAAGCACCAGTGCTCGACAAATGTCTGGCTTTACAAAGAGAGCAGGCAGGAAGGAAGCTTTTGTAAAATCACGAAAGAAGAAAGTGGTCAGTGAGGTGAAGCTGGTCTCAGAAGTCCATTGGTCTAATTGAATTGAAATCTCTAATCAAGGCTGTGCACTATTGCAGGTTGCACTGCAGCATTTGCAGCTTAACGTTATATTCTTTTATTTTATTATTTCTGCTCCTGAAGGCAGTGCTGAGTTGTCACATTTACTTGTGGATTTAGAGCCTTTTGCGTTGCCGGCACTTCAGTATGTAAAGACATCTACTCGAGTCATTTCACTCCAGTAGGGACATGGTGCTGAGAAAATGAGACTTGTTTGAAAATCCCTCCTTTCATGCCCTTGAAGAAAGAGCTTCGATGTTTTGGGGTTTGTTTTTTTTTCCTTGTTGCTGTTTATTTCTTCCAAAATGCATTTCAGTGTGTGCTTTGGATTTACTGGAAAGCTTGCCCCGAAGACGTGCAAACGTTACATTTCCTAGTATGTAACATAAATGTCTTACTGCACAGCTGTTTTTGCCACATCTCTAATCTATGACAAAGACTTCAAAATCTCTAGTAGTGCACATTTATCTGCCTGTGATAGCAGAAAAACATTTTCATGAAGATAAAAAGTGTCCTTTCAACATATCAAATCCTCTTTTCGGTTCAAAGACGTTTGCTATTAACTGTGGACACGCTCCAAGTTTGCTCCTTGAATGTATCAGTGCCCATCATGGGGATCTCTTGCATGTGCACACACTGTATTTGAACAGCAGTATTGCTTGCCACTTTAGGTTTTCACATGCTACACTGTTCACTATCAGTGAATTCTGACTAAAGGTATTTTCAGCCAGAGATAATATGACAACGTTTGGTCATAACTGAAATCGAAATGCTGTTATATGTCGTCCAGCTACATTAACCGTTCTATGATTTTTGGCCACGTCTCATTGTGATGAAAATGCATCGTGCTTTTACATGTTTCATGTCTTTATTTCTGCAGCAGAGGCCAATTGTTCTGGTTAACGTGTCATGGTTTTTAGGAAGTCAGAATTGCACGGTTACTAGAGCACTAGAGTCACTGACAGGTGCACATCACTGATTATCTCTTGTATTTTAGAAGCAGATAAAAAGGCAAGCGTAAGGATTTGACTGAGGTTGATGAGGGCTGTGTTGGCTGGACAACCGGGTCAGAGCATCTCCAAAACTGCAGCTCTAGTGGGGGGGCTCCTGGTCTGCAGTGTTCAGTATCTATTAGAACTGGTCCAAGGAAGGAAGAGTAGTGAAGATGCCCATGTGAAGCGAAGGCTATATTCATGTATATATTCAGGACTCTGCCTCATTTATTCTCTTTTTCTGTTTCTCTGCAGCTTCTCTGTGGACCAAGGAGCTTCTGCATCAGGGAAGGTGAGATGCACAAATTTCCTCTTCAAGTGTGCATGCACTAAGTAGAAGCTATATATATATTTAGGTTCTATATGTGTTTGTGTGCATCTCATGTTTCGCATGTTTGTCTCACTGGCTGTGCAGATTGTGGCTTGCAGAATTCACCACAGACTTGTGGAATTGTATGGAAAATATCAGATCTTTGCCTTAAACTTCACCAGTTTTTAGTACCAAAACCAAACAAGTGATAGAAAGTGAGATTTTTTTGTCATTCTTACGTTTCTAATGTTAGGTTTGTTGGGTAATGTTAGTATCTCCAGAGTTTCCCTGTCTGTGTCTCCTACTGGTTTGCTTTTTTGTTTCTACTTCCTGCTTTAAGTTAGCTCTCGTTAACACGGGTCTCGAGACCAGTCAGCAACTGCGCAGCAATCTCCAGTAGCTCGGGAAAAATGTGTATTGTTGGAGGCTGCTGGCTGTTGCCAGGTGATATTTGTCACAAATAGGATGCTGTACAAAAAAAATCTCGTTGCTTTATTTGCTGGGAGATCGCTGTGGTCACCAGCAGTTTGCATAAAAGGTGCTGACTTCTCTACAAACACTGCTGTTTACTTTCTAAGCTATAGTGAACTTGAAAAGGTTGCTTTGTGTATCTGGAAATACAGGTTGTACATTTTACACCCTTGGGAGAAACCGAGCTGTATAGCTATATATACAGTATATATAAACCCTGATTTACATGTTTTAGGCCAATATTAACCTCTAATATCAGTATATCATAGTAGATCATTTTGGTTATGTGACTGATGGAGACTGAATAAGCCATACCTGTCATTTCTCACCTTTAATGTCTTGGATGCATATTTTAATTATAATTCATTACAGTAAGAAATTTGTAATTCAAAATTACAATGAAATACAAATACTGATAAAGTAGAAACAGTAATAACTATATAACTCGTTAATTAATTACATTTTCATTTGAACAGCAAACAAAAACAAGTTCAGTATTTTAGCATTTTGGGTGGAAGATTTCATCTTTCTGTGATGGGTAATTTTCTGACTCCACAGCCCATAAAGAGAACTTTTTCACAGTTGACTCTGACTGTGACTTTGCAGAAAACTGCATTTGTCCTTCCATCAGTCCACTGGGAAGAAAACTTTTTTAGCAAAGCTAAAGCTTGCTGCTTTTGAGCCGGTCCTGATTCATCCGGCTAAGGTGATGCTGCTTGCTAATAACCTTTGTAAGACTTTGTATCCAGTTTTAAAGGATAACGCCATCATTAAAAGTCTCATCAGGCATGGGACATTATGCTGACAATTAATTAGAAATCTGTGAGTGAGAGGAGGGAATAAATCTGGATGTGCTGCAGAGCTGGAAATGAAAACTTTGGGATGCACTGATTGGTCGTGCCAGGAGCTCCGGAGACACTACTGCAGTTATTTTTAAGTTAAGTATATTTTTGGGGCATATTTAAGATTTTCTGCACTTGGGGGGGCTTTTACATACATTTACATTGTTTTAATAAGATTTACATTTAAGTCTCACACTCTCAGGTTACTGCATTGTGATCACCACTTAAAATCCAACATATCGAATCAAACCCGTGTTAAAACCCTAAACATTAAAGCTTATTTCACTGACCATAAAAGGCGCTGCTCTTGTCCTTACTGCTGACTTTGACTGTGACATTGCAAAGCAAGAGAAAGTAGAATTAAGAGGAAAGTTTGAAGAGACAGCAGCTGACTGCAGAGAACGATGCAGGGGGGGCGGGGGGTGAAAGGGAGAGCTCACTTCTCATTATGGAAGCTCTGATGGACAGTCTCCTGACAGCGCAAGGAGGCCACAAAGCAACACTGTAGGAGAACTGAGACAGGGGGGGGTGGAGTCATTTTGCAGAATAAAAGGGGCACATTTACTCCAGACG
>VOQJ01011807.1:15582-26740 GCA_015052665.1 Apistogramma diplotaenia | reverse complement strand
CTATAAAATAAAAATTATTATTATTTGTGTGTGTGTGTGTGTGTGTGTGTGTGTGTGTGTGTGTGTGAATGAGGGGCAGATATTATAAGTTTATGCTTCTTTCTGCTCCTTTTCATTCATGATTTTTTTCTTTTGTATATATAAAGAATTACTTATGTCGATTGAATGAAATGAATGAGAGCTGGCAGGTGCGAGGTCAGGATTTTGCGGAGCCTGTCCCGGCTCCCCGTCTAAACAGTTTGCTCATAACATGATGCTGAGAATTTAGCAGCCAGGTTCCCACAAGTCACTGTAGAATCCAGTTGACCAAATTTCACGGTTACCTTCAGTTCACTGTGCAGAACGTACTCTCTCCAGATCTAAACCCCGGAGTCCATTCGCAGCTGGAGCTCGTGGATCCAGCTTGCGGCTCAGGTCCAGTACATACTGGCTTAGAGTCTGTGCACTTCTGCTCAGTCCATCCATCCGGTTATGTAGTCCGGCCAAAGTACGAACCACAAGCCAGATTTTCTTAATTTGTTGGTAGAACAGGTATCCAGAAAAGGCGCCGAGAAAAAATGCTTCCACTCTAACCTACGGGATCGCCGGCAATCCCAGCTGGTAGCTAATTTTAAATGCCCATAGAATTGCAACCACATAAGATAGAGCAATAATTCTTTTTGCATATGAAACCAGAGGATTTACAATTACATAGGATGCATTCACTGTGTCCCAGAGCAGTAAGCTCTAACAACAAAACAGTGTTCCAGCTTCACCATGGTTACTGCAGCTGATCTGATGCCACTGTAGACAGTGTGTTGTCAACTGACTGCATATACGGAGTGACGTCCACTCTGCAATCCTTCTGCATTGGATCTGTTTTTGCTTATGGTGGAGAGAAGTGCCTGTCATTGTTAGCAGTTAACCTAAAACTCAGTGGTGCATTTTACTTGTTTCTGACATTGTTCAACACAAAGCAAAACTAGTTTCTTCTATTTGTGGTTAGTGAGAAAGAAGCAGAAGTCTGATCTCGCTCTCTGCTCTCTGCAGTGACTTACTGCAGCTTGACAAAGTCATATTCACAGCACAGTTGTTCTCATTTACATATTTTTCAGTTCATGTCATCAGACAGTAAAATGGGGATGTAATTTGCTCATAAATACTTTGTTGACCAGCAGTCATTACCAATCTGTTCAACTGCAAATTTAATTATTTTACATTCATTGCATCACCAGGGTAAAAGAGTAAACACAATTACAGTTTAATGACAGGAGCGTTGCTGCTGGATCAGCTACAGTAGCAAGAAAATATGACCTGCAGTTAAATGGTCACTTATGATGAAACACAGTCTGATTGTATTATGACTGTCCACATCAAAAGAATATATTATTCAAACAGTCTGGCCGAGCGGCTGCACACAGTGTCACATCATCCCTAAACAATACAGGAATCTAAGAATCCACAATAACATATATTCATGAATCCACAGTGCTGTAACTACTCTTTCTACAAATGGGTGCCTGACTGAGAAAAGATATAGAGCTGGAAATTAGCACCATAGGTCTCCTTTAAGTAACAGCACAAGACGTCTGTAACTGGATAAAATGAGAAACTGCAGCTGTGGTCAGAAGTTTACGCACAATCATCATGAATGTCATGATGATTTGAGGAAAACGTCATTAATGAGTTTAACAAGACAAGAAATGTGTGAATGGAATTTATTTTAAACTGCCGAGGCAGAGCTGGAGCACAGCCGAAACATTTTGTTTTTTACAATTTGCAATAAAGTTTAACTGCTTGACAGTTGCTTCATTTGGCTGCACATTTTGAATCAGTTTCAAAGATGAATGGAAAGGTGAGCTCAGAGTGCAGTGGATAAATATGTACATGGATTTTTAATGTCAAAATCTTCCCTGTAACAGATGTAACATGAATGAAAACACATTTCTAACGGGAAAAATAACTTGGGAAATAATTAATCCGGTGTAAAGAATCAATATGAGACAAAGATCAGCATCTGAGTTTTTATTTCCAGGTATTTACATCTGTTGGTCATAGCCAGGACTGATGGATTGATGAGACAAAGATGAACCTTTACCACGGTGATGAAAAGGCTGAAGTTTAGAGAAAGAAAGGACCTGCTTGTAATCTCAAACATGCAAGTTCACCTGTGAAACACAGTGGAGGTATTGCCATGGCTTTGGCTTGCATAGCTTCACTGGTGATGTCACGTGTGATGGCAGTGGTACAGTGAACTCAGACGTCCACAGAAAGTTTAAAAAAAGATGCAACCAAACTGTTTGCGAGATGCTTCATCATGCAGCAAGATAATGTCCCAAAACTACAAAGGAGTTGTTCAGGGTCAGGAAGGAAGACTGGTCTCATAGTCTCCAGACTTAAACCCGATAGATCATTTTACCTGCTGGAAGACACTGAAGGGGTGACTGCAGAAGACTGTCAGTGTCTCACAGGCTTGGAAGCAAAGGATTTGCAGCTAAATATTTGTTCTTATTCACTTTAATCTGTTTTAAGTTTCTGTTCCAATACTTTTGCTCACAAGAAAAATGGCTGCTTTCTTCTGAACTGGTATTCGATCCAGATGGAGATAAAAGCTGAGATGTTGAGCTTTTGTCTCATTTTGTTTCACTTAACAGCAAAAACAAAGAGATTGGCCTCACTTTTCTTTGGGAGGGGAGTGCATCCGTCCTAAATCAGATTTCCTCTCTTGTTTCCTCCCGTCGTTACTCTTCCCCCCTCCCCTCAGTTCTCCCTGCTGTCTGAAGTGCGAGGCCTGGTCACGCCGCAGGACCTGGAGCGTTTTGATGGGCTGGTGCTTCGACGGGAAATTCAGGCCCTGAAAGCTCGACAGGGAGCAGCTGGTGCCTCGGCTCTGCAGCCAGACTCCCTGTCCATGGTGTCATATCCAGACACTCTGACATCATCTTCAGCCAGCTTCATGACCAACACCACCCTCAGCTCTGCACGGGTAGGTGGCACTTATTAATGGAATGGAATGATTATGTAATTCCACGTCAGTTAAGTGGACGTTTACACTAGAGTTAAATTTAAATTTAAATTTTGGACCTGCTGCTTATATTATTTCTTTCCCGTGTGCTTGAGGGGAAAGCAACAGTCTGGTCTGCTGTAAATAATATGATGGATGGATCTGAGCATTTCCTTTTTTAGTTTTCTGCTCCGCCTTGGTGTCTGTCTGTTTGGATTGCAATTTCTTCCTTTCCTGTTTGGCTGTCTGCTCACTCCTCTATCTTTTTTGGCTTAGTGTGAGAGGCAGAGATGGTAGCGTGATATATCTCCATGGATTATAACAGATCCTTCTGCAGAACAGATACTGTTGTGGTGTGGACTTTGTTGGCTGAACAATGATATGTCTCGCCGCCTACCTTCTGAGATTAAAAAGTCTTTTGGCTGATATTTGATAGGCTGAGTTTTTCTTCCACCTTGATAACCCCTTCACTTCCATCTCACCCCCTGAAAACCTCCCCTCCTTCTCTCCCTCTGTAGGAGAGGCTGCTGTGGCTGATAGATATTATGGAGGTAGGAATTACTCCTGAAAATGATGAATGTTTTCCATCACAGACCCACACATACAGAACACACACTCAGGTTATGTTCCTCTGTAGGCGGAGGCACATGCATATATACGTACATTCAAATTCTCACCTTGGTTTGTGGTACTGTTTTTAATTTGTGTGCAGTGTTTTTCTTTCCTCTTGCCTTTTGTTGTTCTTTACCCTGATTTGTCCAGAAATGTCCTAAGAGTGCAAGTTGTTACGTACAATCTCTGATAATATCACAATAACTCAGCAAAAATCACAAATCTTTTGCCATCTGTTGTAAATCTGCTGCCATCTACATACAGAAAAATTCACATTATATAGAACGTCACATTAAGCACTTACATTCAGAGTCCATCTGTCTGATTGCAGTCGGTCCAAGTCATACTGCAATTGTTTGCAGACTGGTTGCCTCCCACCAGGCAACTGTGCAATCTCCTTATGATGAGTAGCTGCCCAGAGGTTGAAGGTGTTACACACTGAGCCTCTGGCTGAGCAGCTGGTCAGCAGCTTTTTGCAGTTGGTTGCTGAATGTAGAAAAAATTCAATGCAATCGCCAAGAAACGGCAAATTTAAAGATCAAAAAGTTCCATCCATCCATCCATCCATCCATCCATCTTCATCCTCTTATTCTTTTCAGCGTCGTGGGGGTGCTGGAACCTTCCACAGCTGTCTTAGGGCGCGAGGCAGCGTACGCCCTGTACAGGGCCAGACAACCATTCACACTCACATTCACACCTATGAGTGACCCCAGTAACTGCATGTCTTTGGACTGTGGGAGGAAACACACACGGCCTCACCAGATGTCTTGATTCATTTTGTAGGTTTTGTTGCCTTTGGAAGTACTTCAACAGAATTATCTGACCTATGGAGAGCTAAACTGCAGCTCATCTGCAGCTGCCTGCATCTGCATTTACTTGTCACTCAAAGCGAACGTGCCCCTAATAATGCTTCATTAACATAATTCAAATGGTTGAGTTAAGGGGAAAGTTGGCTATAGACTTCCTTTTGTACCAAGCAGAAAAATATTGTTTGTAAAAGTTTAACATGAGAGTGTTTGGTTCCTCTAATTACCACTCAGGACTTCGGAGGGAGTGATTTCCTGTGGTTACTGTCGTGTCCTCATTGGCTTCATTTTCACACTGGAATTTGCTGCTTTGTGCTCAGCTTCCGTCTCGATAAGAATCCTGTTACTAAGAGAAAAATTCTTACACTAACATCAGGTCTATTTCTGCTGAAGTAGTTTTATTAAGGATTTTCAGCCCTCGTTTTTTTTCTTCAGTGCTATTACCAAAAGGCAACAATGACAGTGGTCATTACACTGAATTTATTTTATGACACTAACCTAATGAGCCTACTGTTTTCTCCAGTACTGCAGCCCCTGCACAGGGAAAGCTGCTGCTCCTGCCAAGCAGCTGAAGGCTGCTTCACCAGGGCAAAGAATCAGACATTGGCTCGAGCCATCCTGAGGCACATCCTGCATATTCCCTGTTTTTACCCTTGTATTTGATCGAAATGTATTTTTAATAAAGGACGATGGACTTGTCTGCATATGTTTAATCACAGCTCTGCTTCACCAGGCAGCTTTTTGTGAAGCTCGGTTTACAGTAGACTCCACTACTGGTGCCAGCTACTCAAACTCAAACATGTAAGCATGTAGCGAGTGTGTCCGCTTCCCAGTGTTTGGCTGGATAAAGATAAGTGGTTGCACACATGAACACACAAACCTGCACACACACGTACACGCGGTTTCTAAGCTGACAGCGGAGATAAGCTGCCGACTGTCTGCAGATTTATTCACCAAACAGTCCTTCTCATTCAGATGCCCAGGATGGGTTTCGCCTGCTTTTCTACTTTTCCCTCTGAGAAGCGACATTTACATGTGTGACAGAGACTGTGTGTGTGTGTGTGTGTGTGTGTGGTGGTCTGCATTCTTACCTTGTGTGTGTGTTTCTTTTGGTGCTGTTTTAGGCCCATGGGTGAGTGCTACCACTGCTGTGTAAAGTAGATTAGAGAGGTGGGTGGGTTTGGGAGAATAAAAACAGTGGATTTCTGAACTTGACTTGAAGCCTGGCACGCTCAGGTGAATACAAATGCGTGCCCTCATGTATTTTTATAATGCTGGCTACCTTTGTATGGATATTCACTGACTTCTTACCCCTTTGCCTGCTTGTGGATACGAATGTCGGATTGGGCTCAGTCTTCAAGATAAGATGAGGAACCTAGTCATTCACGAGGGACTTAGAGTTCAGCCAGTGCACTGGTGCACATGTCTGACTAGGATTCCTTCTGGATTCCTCTGGTTTGTCGGGCATGTCCTGTGGGGAGGAGACCCCAGGGCAGACCCAGGACACAGTGCCTCCTATCCACCCAAAAGAGCTGGAGGAGGTGGCTGGGGGCAGGGAGGTCTTGGAATTTCTGCTTCGAGTTCTGACCCAGCAATTTGGACCCAAATAAGGGTCAAAAATGGATTTGTGGATGGACAAGACCAGACTACACAATGCACAGTAAGATTAATTTGGAAAAGGAACAGTTGTTATCACTGTGCTTTCAGTGTGGCATTATTTGGGTGATGGTGTTTGAGTCCTCCTCGCACTGTGCCGTGCTGCATTGTGTCACATGTTTGAGAGAGACTTCAAGACTGTGTGTGACATGTACAACGTCAGCTGCAGACAATTTCATAATCGTCTCTCCGCTGCATCTGTGCCTTCGCCACCAACACCAGCATCCGCTATTGTCACTGTTCTGCAGGAGTGCAAAGGATGATGGGCATTCATGAGACCGTGGTCTATGTAGTTCTCACGTCCCGCTGATTTTCTTCACTGCTGGTTTTTGCCTGTAAGACCTATTGTTTGATTCCACCACAGGTCATGACAGTATTGAGACATTCCTGTTATCGCAATATTGTGAAACTGGCCAATGCCATTACATCCCTACTGATCAGGGAGCAGTGTGTATTACACGCCTAAGATGCTCAGGTTCTCAGACTGCAGAATGAGGGGTCTTCCACAGTGACAAACCTCCCTGTATTTCCTGCATTCGTGTGGAACGCGTGTGCTGTGGATTATAACTGTGGTTAAGCACAATCATACAAACTGCACATACAGATGCAGCATGCTCTTACTGCTTACAGTATAAAATTGCATCTCTCCCTGCAGAAAGTCGATTGACTCTTGCGATAAATAAATTGGCCCTAAGTGCTCCACATGCAGCAAGAAGGGGTAATTAAGCTGAATTGATGGGGCTTTTGTTTTGGTTTAGTGTCAGAGTTAAATGAAGGGCAGCAATTCTCTGAACTCGGTTCCTCTGCTCTGAAATCGCTCACGGATCTGCTGCAAATTACCTCCTCTCAACCATGCCAGTGGGATTGAGCCTGCAAATCCTGCTTTGAACTGAGCTGATGGTTCTTTATCGATTTTGCAGCATGTGTGTTTTGCTTGTGAAAGAAGACATTATGCTGCGAGTGTGGCTGTGGATGTGCATGTCTTATTTGCTCGCCATCCTCTGAGACTGGCAAGCAAATGCGAGCAGAAGTGACGTCTTTCCCTTTTCTAGGCGATGCGGAACATTCACCAAACCTAATTTAGCGTTTGTTTTGGGATAAACAGACATCTGTGTTTAGCATCTGTTCAGAAGCTTTCTCACTGTCACTTGAATCGCACTCAACGCCCTCTGTTTTTGTGTCTTTGCTCTCTGTTATCACCATCCCATTCTTTCTCTTTCACCTTTGCACCTTCCGATTCTCTCCCTCTGCTTCTTTCCGGCTTTTCTCAGAATGACAGCGTTGTGGAGAGTAATGAGGAGGATCCCCCAGAGAGCCTGAACACGCTGCTGACCGACATCTCTCTGGTGAGCTCGGCAGACACAGTCCCTCCTTTAGCCTGATAAAGATGGATACTGCACAAGGGAGCAATGAGTAGGGATGAGAGGGAAACAGGTAGAAAACGATGCGTGTCTGTGTGTGGAGGCTGGATAGAGATGCTTTAGATACGGTTACAAACCCGGCAGGGTTTGTATTTTATACTGATAAGTGTTTGCATTTCATGACAACAAAAAGAAACGGAGGTAGAGCTTTTTAAGAGTAAGAGCCCCGTGCACCCGCTGTCTTTTTTGATGTCGTTTTGAAAGAAAATATTAAACTGAGTGTTTTGTCCAATTCGCGCCCTACCTCAGCTAAGCACTGTTGTGTTAAAAAAAAGATGCCATGGCAACCTCAGTTTCCAAAGTTATAGGCGTATCAGGGGACTCATTTGTTTATTGTGTGCAGAAGGATATAAGAGTGAGGTTAAGGAGAAAGCTTTTAGTCCGCTATCACCCAAGGCTACCTGCTACTCAAATCATACCTTACTTTTGTTTTGTTAAACCATGTTTTACACTCATTTTATGTCTCACTCCATACGCTGGCCAAAGCACTTATGTCACACAATGTTGTTCGTGCCACTGTTCAGTTTTATGTCTGACTTACCTGGAAACACAGGATACCAGCGGCATCAAAGCATCGAGTTAGATGACTTCAGTTCAACAATAATTGGTACTGAAGCTGGTGAAGTGCTTGATTGTGTGTCTAATTTGTGAATGCAAGAGAGTGATTGAAAAGAATGGTGAGACTTAGAAGGAAACTGTTTGAAAATTCATTTTAAAGGGGACCCGTTACGCTCCTTTTTATTTATAGGCTTCACTAGAAACATTGTGTAGATCCTGCCCCTTTAAGGCCACCATCCCTTTAAAGGCACTTTCTCCTGCAAACAGGGCACAGTATCTCCAAGCACCTTTTCCTCCTCCTACCAAACCGGAGGAGTCCAAAACAATCTTCAAAACTACAAAAAAAATATCAGGTTTTCACACTAAAATTCACATTTTGATGTAGGCACTTGGGTGTCTCTAATGCACTGGAATAAAGGTAAAATTATAGCGTACTGTTAACTGCTTCTAAATGAGAAGAGCGGCTTGCAAAAATGAGGAGAATTACAACAGTTTGGCAAGATTGCATATGCTCATTATCTTTACTGAAACTGTATACACAAGCCATTCAAAAATCACATTAGGAAAAAAAATTCAGAAACTAAGCTTTTCAGAGTAAACCATCCTGCCTCAGGGCGCAGAGTTTATTTGTACATATGCTGACCTCAGTGTGAAACTTTGGTCACGTTCTAAAGGTGAAAGAATGTATAAGAAAGCATAACAGGTCCCCTTTAAAACTTTATATCTACTTGCAATCTCTGAGTACATGTTACATATTAGGGGTGTAACAATGCATTCTTTTTGGATACAGTTTTCCTTGTTTAATTCATCTTTGATATTATTACATTTTTCTACTCACAGTTTATAAAATTTCCAAACAACTTATATAAGAGAATGTGTTGAATAGAAATTTCATCTAATTTACCAGAAGTTTTCCTTTTTCCTCCATCGCAGGGGGAAAATACATTTTCACAGCACTGAAAAGTCTTCAAAACAAAGTTAGATGGGCCAAAACACTGTAATCAAATAAATATTTCATCAGCATGCCAGACACTGTGCAGGAAATATGCATAGGTGATTCAACAAAGCATTGTTGTTGTTGTTTTTGGCCCTTCCATTCATTCAGGTGTGCAGTGAATTTTTCAAATAAATAGAAGAAGAAAGTTCATTCCTCTTCACCTCCTGTATGTTAGGATGGAAGCTGCAATCGCAAACTGCTGACAAATAACACCAAAATTACACTATATGTTCAAATATGGGAGCATAGTATGTACCTACATAGAAACAGATCATCTCAGAACTTGAAATGTGGTCAAATCTTCTGAGAAACGAATTTTAAAAATTGGAGCTGGACTCATTTGACAGTGTCACTGGATCCTCTGGTGTTTAAGGATTGCAGACAAAATTTGAACCTTTCCAGAGGCAAAACTGATCGGATTTGCTCTCAAATTTCAGCTCCATCAATCACGCGGTTGCATTTTGCTACATTATGCTACAATATCTTGTTACACCCCTAATCAATGATGATGAATATATCCTCTCACTTCAGGATGATGTTCAGTCTGCCACAGCCGAGTCCCCTCCCTCCTTCAAGCCTCCGCCCCCACCAGGGGTGCAGAGGCGCCCAAGTAGGAGAGATCCGCTCAACAAGTGCCCCTCTTCCGAATCCTCCCATTCAGGCTTGTACTTTACAGCCACAGCCTCTCACAACCACGGCAATGAGCCAGGACACGCTCCTGCCTCACCCTCGTTACACCACAAACGAGAACGCCAGAGGGACCCGTCTCAGGAATACGCAGCTATCAGAAAGAGAGAGCCCTCAGCATTGGCCAAGAAACAGAAAATAGCACCCACTCAGTTGTCCACAGTCACTCAGCACAACATTGGCCCTTTCCCCAGAGTGCAGTCCCCCAGCAGAGGCACTAAACCTACCACCCCGTCCCCCTCACCTCCGCCTCCTCCTCCGCTCCCCGCTCCTCCTCCACCCCCTTCTCTGCCCCTTAAGCCAGCATCCAAGTCCAAATCCTCCCCCACTTCTTCTCCTGGCTCTAAACAGCAGTTTGTTACAGTGGAGGTTCACAGGCCCAACGCAGAACCTGATGTCAATGAGGTGCGGCCACTGCCCCAAGCTCGAGGTACGAAATGCAGAGCTACAGATCGAATATGTAAAAACCATATGCTGTATAGAAAAGATGGACAGACCCACAGTGATGCCAACAGCTGGTTAGTGAAGTCCCATTCCAACATTTCACTGTGGCCATCATGGTGTTTTGAACCCGGATGTGATAAAGAGTAAGGCCTGATGGACACGTGAAGTATGCTCTACCCTCTTTGTTGATCTTAATATCAACCATTTTGACATTAATATCAATAAAGCAGAAAAATGAAAGAAAATAAAAAAAGTCAATGATCAGGAGAAGCTTCTCTTATTGATATATGGCCATCCATATCCAAACAACTTTAATTTCACCTTGGTAAAAACCAAAAAATAGGAGGGGGTAAATTTTAAAAAAGAACTTTGTTTAGTCAAAACATGTAACAAACCAAACAAAGCATAGTGTGGACTTGGAGAATTAACTATTCCAACCAATCCAAATCTTTTTTATTTATATATATATATATATATATATATATATATATATATTATATAATCTCATATCATATCATCATATCAGTCATCCAATGCAGTCGCCCCCTCCTGACCATTTATAAGAATGCAGGTTTAAAGCATTTCTGGAGTGTCTTTACTTTTCAGACCTGAAAACTATGTCCATCTTTTATGTACAGTCTATGAGCCAAACTATGAAATGTACATGGTTACAACTACTGTTTTTAATTAATCTGTCAATCATTCAAATGAAGTGATTGGGTATGAATTCCAGAAAAAAAACATGTTCATCATGATGCATATCAGGGAAAAGCAGCAAAAGTTGTTATTGCTGTCTAAAACAGTTCATCCTTTCCAATGCATGCAGGTAATAGTTTAAGCACTAATAACAAACAAATTAAAAGTTTGCATATCACTCTTAGTGATGGCATTTAATATCTTGAGATTTTATAACCCTGTGTGGTCTAAACCGTCAGATATGAATTAAATGTGTCTGCAATGCTAGAAGCTTACGGTTGTCTTTGTTTTGTTTTGG
>VOQJ01011807.1:0-13610 GCA_015052665.1 Apistogramma diplotaenia | reverse complement strand
TTTTTGGGAAAAATAAATATGAAAAATGGGTGCATTTCGTTGGATCCTCACTTCATCAAAGGGCTCAGTTTCCGGGCAAATGGGTCAAAACTGTATTCAGCTTATAGTCGAGAATTTATGTGTTAAGAAAGTAATATCCCTCCAAGGTCAGAGTGGACCCTCACAAGCATAGGAGTGCAAATGTGTGTGTCTCAGTTGAAAATCAAGCCAGTTACTGGTTGGTAAATCAATGCACTTAATTGCTAATCTGCCTCCAGAGTCTGTTCTTAATCCTAACCTTGATCTCTTCTCTCCTCCCTCTGTTTGCTCACACAGATTGTCTGTTTTTTCTCGCTCATCTGTTTATTTCTTACTCATGTCATTCATTCAGTCACATGCTCCATCATTTGTTTAATCACTGACTGCACTGTAGCCTAATGAAATTCACAAATCCCTTGCTGGTTCTTAGTGATTGATGGAAGGAATAACGAGCAACGATGAGAGTAGTCTGATTGTTTATGATGAGAGAGCTGATAAATTCAGCCTCCAAAGCGATGGTGTAAGCATCAAAAAAGCAGATTTTTGCTACCAAGAAGTGAGAAATCTATCTTCTGCTTGTTCCTGAGTGGTTACAGGAAAGAGGGGTTTTATGTGCACATAAAAAACTTTAAAGTCTTCTAATCTTTATGTCAAACAACAGGCACTAGAAAGCAGAACTGTGGGGCGGTTACCTGAGTATTTATAAAAACATGGCTTGAATTCATTTAAAAGAAAAAGAGAATAAATCACAAATCACATAGCTGAGCATGTTTTCTCTCTGGCCAATCTTGAAACACTGAAACATGTTTTTATGGTGTCTTTTGTGGTGTCTCCATGGTCTAAGAAAGATGAGGATCTGATGTTCAGAATAATAGCTTTTCCAGGCTATAACAGTTTTTCAGTTCTGTAGGGATTTGTTTTGGTTCAAGCTTCACTAAGAATTTCTAGCTTGGCAATGTCTGCACATTCCAGCATGCTAATGCATAAGAACCGTAAATGTGCAGCAGTCGTGCCAATCAGAAACACGTACCAGCTGGAGATTGCTGGCTGTTGCCGAGTGAAACTGGGTACAAAAATCAGTGCCTTCCATGCAAACTATGACCAACCACAACAACCTGCTAGTGACCAACGCAATATTAGGGAGGTTTTTGGTGCAGCACCATATACCTATTTGTGACCAGTTTCACCCAGCAACAGGAAACAACTTCCAGCACCCACTTGCCAAACAGCTGATTGCTGGTGATCAGTGGTTAGTGGGAGTGGGAGTCACTGACCACACACATGTTTGGCGGATGGCATGAGCCAGTGTCTGCCTGAGGTGAACCCATAAGAAGGTGTTCACCGCCACTCCCACAATATAAATCCACACACAAATTCAACAAATGTGTGTAGAACTAAACAAGGAAGGGAACAAAGCAGCCACGACACCCGTGAGGGTTTCTTCTGCTTATTGAGAGGTTTGGTTATACATCCTGTCACAGGAAACTCTGCTCTCAAAGTTGAATTCTGATTGTCAAATTCAACTCAAACCGTTTGACAGTTTGAGGGTGGAAACCAAGGGAGTAATTGAGGCTCTTATGAGCCATCACAAGGCAATCACATACAGCTCAGTGACTGACAGCTTCAGCTAACTGTGTTAAACTAAGTTACACTGTGGCAGCAGTACAGGTGAAATCTTGTGCTCTAAATTATAAACAGTGCCCACTGAACAGCTTTCATACAGAGGAAATCTTAGAGATTGGTAGATGTTCTGGCAAGTTCTGAAGTGACCCACTCCCCACTGAGCTCATTTCATTAGTCCATTATATATAATCCCCTAATTATTCGAAAATGATCGAATAATGATGAACCACAGCCAGTACAACCAAAATATAAACACAGGCCACATGGTGTTCCTCTCCCCACTGCCTTAGGTGACTCTGCTCAGCAATTGTTTCTGGGAGTAGTTAATCTAAGAGAGAGGAGATGGCAGTACCTTTGTCTTGTCACCACAGAGACACTACTTACTACTACAATAGCTTATAGCCTTAGTTTAAAAACCTTTGTTTTATTCCTGATTCAGCTTCCTTGTCTCATTTTTCTCTCCAGGCGCTTTTATTGTTAATTCCCTATGTCCACTGGACTTAATGGGGAATGTAGTAAGTGGGGGTTTATCCGGGATCAAGACCCCTTATAACAAAAATAAAGGCTTAGTCAAGAAGTTTTCAAGATGCCGTATGTATTTAGTAATCCAGTAATTGTTCTTAATGCATCCAAGACCGCAACACAAAGCAACCTTTAATAAAAAAAAAAATGACACCTCTGTTGGGTGTCTGCTTCTGTCAGCGTAATTTTGGATATTTCCATTTCCAGGCTCTACTATCCAGTACAGCAGTAAATACTTGTAAAGTGATTTCAGGGATGGAGGTTAAATGCATTAGTGAATGCACTGACTACACTGAATGCCTCACACTGATCTTAGGACCTTGCCACAAAACCTCAAAAACATGTTTCAGGTGAATTTACAGGGGAAAGAAATTGCCATGCATTGACAAAAGCTGCACAAGAGCAGATTTAAATATGACCATATTATGGAAATGGAAACTAAATGTGTGCTATTTTGTCCTTTGACTTGTGAAGCTTTTTAACTAAATTGCTCATTCATGAATAAATCACCAGGGTGTAATATATTAATTGACAGAGTCATCACCTTTAATAACAAGTGAGGCCCTTGAGAAGACCTATGCTCACTGCTGCTAAGAGAACATAAACAAAGGCCAATAAATACAGTATAAATAAATAAACTATGCATAGTGCTCTAAACTGGAGGCCGATAAATAAGAGAGGCTTTGTAATGTCATGAATGTATTTATAAATATGTTTCTCTAATAACTCCTTCATATTGTGCTTGTCACTTATTTTAGCCCGGGCTGTTGGAGCCCACCGCTACACTAGTGAGGGTGGCAAAGACTGCCAGCACCCTGGGTATCGCCATCGAAGGTGGAGCCAACACTCGGCAGCCGCTGCCACGAATTGTCACAATACAGGTAAGTAATAATAATACGTAAGGTGGACCTCTTGTGCTCCTTTCCAGCTCAATGCTTGTGTTCTTAGACTCTACTAGAGTAGCTTAGCATGATTTAAAGTTCAAAATAATCCTTATTTATCTTATACTGGGCTTTACTTTCTTATAATATGCACATTCACCATAATAACACCACTACATGTGGTTTTTATTCTGAATATTTTTTTTGGACTTTCCGTCACGGTGCCACGTGCCCACCTCCCATCTGGGATCTCACGTCCTTTAAGGCTTTATGAGGATTCACACAGCAGCTGAACTCACAGTGAGATTTCTGCTAATTTTGTCATCATTGGGGCTCTACAGAGAAGATTACAACATTAATGACCTCCATGTTTAAGCCCCGACTGCCTGGAGATTTTGGTAATTACTTTTGCAGGATGAGGTAGTTGGTACTGTGTGCGTGTGCGTGTGTGTGTGTGTGTGTGTGTGTGTGTGTGTACATGTTAAAGAGTGAAGGCAAAAGACAAAAGCCACAAATTACACAGCACCTTTTAATCTAAAAGCTACAGGTTATGAGCTCATTTCAAATGTGTTAATGTTCAGTTTAATGCTGAGGCTAAACAGAGTTGCAGTTAGAATTTCTGCGAAGACTTTTCATTTATAGCACGCCTGTTATATCTGAAAATACGTGAAATACAGAGCTCCTAGCTATGCAGAGTGACAGCAACATTTTGAAAGCTTTGCTTGAAATGGCAGGTTAGTCACCTCTAAAGGAAGGTATTACTGTGGCTGTGTATGCATGTATCCATCTGCTACGGTAATTTGCAAGCAAATAAATCCCACAAATTCACACCTATGTATAGCACTAATTATTTTCTAAACACAGACAACCGGAGTGTTATAATTTTAAGATCAGAGCTATGGCCAGCTAAGAACTCCAGTCTACTCTCCAGTCAAAGCTGTCTCTCAGCCTCCCAGTCCACAGAGGTGGTGATTGAAATGAAAAAGGGTGGCTGATTGCAAAGGGAGGGATGAAGGGATTGGAAATCAGCACATTCAAAATCAAATAGCACACTGAGAGAAAGGACAGCAAGGGTGAGTAAAGAACCCCCAAAAAAGTGAGAGCAGTGTTAATAAGGAGAAGCATGACGAGGAAGATTTGTACACATGACAAACTGGAGGTTTGGTGGGTAGATGCAGTATTTGGTGACTGTGTAGGTGTCGCAAAAGCATGCCAGGGCATTTGTAGCATTAGCAGCAGTGCTACGAGCACTCGCCCATCCAAGAACAGTGTGAAGGATGCAATCTTCTCTTCCCTTTAAACGTGTTTTTCTCCCTTTCTTTGTATCTTCTGTGTGCTTTTTCTTTTTGTGGTTTAGTTTTAATTCGGATTTGTTTCTTTGGTTATTGAACATTCCTCAGTAAATGTTTCGTGTTACTTCTTTTGGACAGAGGCAAAAAAGACACCAGGCACTTAATGAACAGAAAGAGAGAAACTTTAAGACCTCTGTGGTATCATCAGATCCCACTTGTTTTGCTCGGGTGGATTTTTCCCCGTCATTCATCATCAGACGTCGTATTGGTCCGTCCTAGGCTCTTGAACTTCAGCTAATCAGAAGAGCACTTGCATTTAAAAGATAAACAGTACAAGCCCTGTTTTTTATTCATTTTTGTTTACCACAAGTATTAAAGTAAGCTTTTGAAAGAAATGAGCAAGTCTTATCACTTTTGAAGCAGCCTGCACTGCAGCTGTTTGTACTTTTCATTCAGCCGCCACTCTGATATGCAAACCGGGAAGCCTCCCTTCACAGCCCAGGATGGTCTGTGATACGGACGATTTCACAAGCGCGGAGAGCAAAGAAGTTAAACTTAAAAGATGAAGCCACTCAAAAGGTTTGACCCCAAACCATTTCTTCTTAACCTCGCAGACACTTCACCAAGAGAGTAATAAACATAAAAACGTACCGTACTGCTACGGGTAATATAAAAAGGAAGTAGGTGCTTTTTATGGAACGGGAGGCCCAGTGGAGCCACCAGAAGCAGGGTTAGAACTCGTGTCATGAGAGCAGTTAAAGATGATTTAAACTATTCATGCGAGTCAATTTTTTGAATCAAGTCAAAGTTATTTCTGGGATTCCAATTAGCGCTCCACATTTTCAGGACGGCTTCACTGAGGTTATTATCTATAAGACACAACCACAAGCTATGTAATATGGCTGTTCCATCTCTGAAGGATAATGCTATATAGCTCCAGTTATTTACAGACATTAATAACACGGCAGCCTCAAGGTCACTAGTAACACGAGAGAAAGGAGGCTTTCCATGTGTTCGGGTTTCCAGGTGGAAAAGAAATCTGTGAAAGGTTTGCTCTGTCACCCGGGGAATGCTAACTCAATGTTATTGCACCCTTGAGCAAGGCACACAACCTCAGTAATTCAGGCCCAAGTATCAAAATGATAAACTTGCTTTGGAAAAAAAAATTGTTTTTGCTTTCCACTTGACGTCCGCCCCACCCCGGGGACGAACGATGGCATCACATGACAGCAGGTGCGCTGTACAATGCACACACTCTGCAGTACTGAGAGTGAACACTGTGGAGTCATGATAAAGCAAACCGCCGGCTCCTGTATGTCGCAGCTCTCTGGGCACCGGGGCTGTCATCTTCGGTCACTTCAATCAGAGGATACAGAGGATGAAGTGGCAACAGAAACACTGCTGTTGGCTGGCCTTTCCACTCGTTATCAGTCCCCATCACCGCTCATTGAAGCGACAGCTCTTTATCACCACCATCTTCACATTATGATGACTGAGTGCTCCGCTAACTCTGAGTAATTGTTGCAGCAGAAATAACAACCGTGATGATGCAGTCCTGGTCTGGGAAGCAGTATTGGTGTTTTGAGCCCTCATAGTCAGCCGTAATGAGGTGACCACCCAGGAAGGAAAATGTAAAACTTATTGCTCCACACTGCAACAACTGCTCAGAAATGATTTGAGGAACATGACAAAAAAAGGTTCAGTGCATTTATCTGACCCCTGACCTCCCCAAATCCCGACCTGATCAAACATCTGCAGCACGTCTCCGAACAAGCCTCATCAGTGATGCTCCGGTCTGCGATCCATGTGTCCATGCACCAGTGGGCTGAGGTGTGTTAGCCAACACAAGGTGAAGCTGAACAATATTAGGCAGGTGGTTTTAATGTTATGGCCAGTGGGTATGTATACTGTACTGTAAGTAGTAAAGGACCAACAACAAAACAAAAAGCATGATGACAATCAATATAATTATATTAGTGCAGTGTTAGGATTTAAAAATTGTAATGTAACATTGCTGCAGTATTAAATTGGTCATTTCAATACTATACATGCTCACTGTTAGTGCCGAGCTGTTACCTGGTTAATACTTTGGTCTTTTGTAATGAAGTAAAGGGACCAAGTGAACTCATTCAGACTCTAATAACAGTGAAGAAACTGAACAAAACAGAGACGTAAAAGCACAGAGAGCCACATAAAGGAATAACCTTCAAAATAAAACATGCTTTCAGATTAAAATGAAAGAAGGACAATTTTATGAGATTATCACCTCATAAGTTTGTTGTTGCTGGGTCTTACTATATATTAGCTGACAGACATGCAGCTCCTCAGGGGGCCCCGGTGCAGTCGTATCCTCTGCCCCCATAGTTCCACAACTTCTGATAGACAACAAAACGTTGTTATTTATCTTGTGCATGCAAAGTCTTTTCTGATCAGATGAAATGAGATAAACTAAGAAGCCTGCATACATTATCTACCAAGTCGTCTCTGTGCAAACTCCCGGAGAGTGCATATATACACTTGTGATCAGAGCTTTAAATATGCTCATCATGGACATGAACATCATGGTAATTTTGAGCTTTTATTGATTTCCTTGAACTGTTCTTCCAGGGTGGAATGTCTGTACATAATCCCGGAATTCTTGGTCTTATTTTTATGTTGACTTTGAATTATTCAGCATTATATTAAACTCTGTTTCTGTCAGTGTTGCTTTTTATTCTTTAAAAGTCAGAGATTTGACCAGCTCCAGTTCTTCACTAGATGCCCTTGATTTTTTTTCTTTTCTTTTAGATGTTAGTGTTAAATAACACTTTCAAATTGCAAGGTCTATACAAGTTTGCCAATTCTCCATTTGCTGGCAAATGTCATTCACAAAAATATAATCCTGGAGAAAAAAAAGAAGAATATTCACAGAGCAGTTTAAGTGGAGTCGATTAGCAGACAAAAAAGTAACAAATTTATTCTTGAATTTCATTTTACTTTTATTTCCTTAGAGGAATTTCTGTTCTCTTTGACTCTTTGACGAATGCATCTATAGGTACAAGTGGTTCCCACAAGAGGCCCATTTATTGTGTCTTTAATTGTGGCCCGTGTAAAATAAGATCTCCTAAAATTCACCTCTCCGTCTCTGTCTTTCTCTCAGAGGGGTGGATCAGCTCATAACTGCGGCCAGCTGAAGGTGGGACAGATTATACTGGAGGTAAACGGCGTTTCCCTGAGGGGCCGTGAGCACAGGGACGCAGCACGCCTCATCGCCGAGGCCTTCAAGACCAAAGACAGAGACTACGTGGACTTCTTGGTGACTGAGTTCAATGTGGCGCTATAGCTGAGCGGGAGAGGGGAGAGCGCGATGACGAAGGTAGCACCAAGAGAAGAAGAGGAGTTCCAGGAGGTGATGAGGGGGAGGTACTCAAGCATCTATTCACTTAAATGGCACAACTCTAAGCAAAACCACCAACTCATCTGAGCCCTTCTTCTTCCTCAGAAACCCACTCTCGAGCCTGAACAGATGACTCTCAAACTTACAAGGCATTAATTTCACCGTGGACTTTGTCCAGGATTCTCCTCAACTCGTTACCTCCCCACTGTGAGACACTAAGCACCACAGTGGAAAACCTGCACCTTCTGTGTTAAAACGTGTGGATTTCTGGAACTCCTCACAACACTTCACGGCCCACTTTATTTTTGCTTACTTTCTGCTTTTGACTGAGAGACAAATGCGCATCCAAAATAAACTGATCCTTGGCAAGTTTGTATTTGTATATGTAAAAATGGACAAATGTAGATACAGATGCATATATATATACTGTACACATAAAAATACTCCTATAAGACTTTAAAAAAACCTGTAACCTCTGTTGACCTTTCATCAAAAACGCCATCCTTTCACAGAGAGGAAGTGGAAAGAAATCCTGTCAGACTGACAAAAGTAGAAATAAACTTCTGATATTTGTTTATTCCGACATAAAAAGGACTGCAGATGCGATTAAGAGAAATTAACCCGCATCATTTCCTGCTTCCTTTGCACTTGCACATGTGTGTTTAAAGCTATACCTTCACATTCGACCAGCCAAATTTGAAAATACTCTCCAACCACAGCAAAATATGATTCAGAGACAGGATTTTGCATCACATTCAAAGCATTTGTGGAGGACCTATACTGTGTTTTATTATATCCAGTATCATAATTTAATTGGTATATTTTTCTCTCCTCAACATACCTTATTATTGTGACGTGAGTGGAGCTCATAAATGCTACCTGTTAACTGGGTGAGCAGTAGTGTTTACTGCTCAGGGGCCGACGAGCATCACAAACAGCTGCTGCATGAGCCGAAGCAACATTGCTATCCTATCAGCCAATAATTGGACATTTTTCCATCGTGCGATGAGCAATCGGCTGTGACTCTAAACACATCATAATTAGATTTCTACATAACAGCAGAGCACCGTAACAAGAGTTGGTGACCCTGCTGCAGGAGTGAGCCACTGAGAGCCGGTGGCTGCTGCTGCTTAATGTTTGATTACTCCCTACACTCAAAACTGATCGGATCTTAATTGCTTTTAAATGCACTTTTTATAGACCAATGACTGTGACATTTATATTGTTTATCTTTGACTCCTTCACAATAAAAGCAACTCTTTTCACTTGTTAGAGGTTTTTAGCATCCGAAAGAGAAAATATTCACTTTGCAATAGGAGTCATTTACAGCTCTGATGATAATCATTATCCTTCTTGCATAATGTGAGACCTGCAAATGAATGGCAATTCTCCAAATAATCAAAGTCACTTTACAGATTAACATAGCCTGTAAAATGCAAATGCGTAGTTCAGATTTTCATACAAATGTTAAAAGAGTTCAGCTTTAATGACTTCATACGCTCAGTTTCATGCATCAGGCTTTACTTCCTACCCCTGTTTGTGTGTCCCTATAAACAAAGGTGGGAAGTAACAAAGTGCAAATACTTCATTAATGCACTTAAGTAGAATTTTCAAGTATCTGTACATTACTTGAATATTTATTTTTCTGACAAATTTTTACTTTTACTCCCTAATTTTGAATACAAATATCTCTACTTTCTACTCCTTACA
Organism: Apistogramma diplotaenia; assembly: GCA_015052665.1. Taxonomy (NCBI): domain Eukaryota; kingdom Metazoa; phylum Chordata; class Actinopteri; order Cichliformes; family Cichlidae; genus Apistogramma; species Apistogramma diplotaenia. The sequence continues at coordinate 4,188 of VOQJ01011807.1, read as the reverse complement.
TCTTTAGCTTTAAGACATTTGAGGAGAGCGATTTTTTTCCCCCATCGCAGCACTTTTTCAAACATCAAACTGGCTTTAACCTGAATGGAAGGAACAATAAAGACAATCCTACTGGTGTCTCCACACAAGAAATGAAATAGACAAAAAGAAAAACATAATTTATGCGTCATTTCTAGCAGCATGTTCAGGGGTTAAAGTGGGCTGGGACAAGAAGACGTTGAGGATCACAGTACTTCAGCATCTCGCTGGCCCCTATGCAAGAGGAGCGAGCACAGAGGGAGGACCTTTTGTTAAGTGGCAGGTCATTTCAAAAGCATTTCTAAGAGCTCGACAAATATCAGCAAACACAGTGTGACTGATAGTTTAAAGTACAGCTGCTATATTTCTCAGGGAGAGAAAGGAATGAGCGATAACTTAACTCAGCGATGGTGAAAGATGTAAGAAAGACAGGACACGAGAGGACGAAAAGAGATTATTTTTAAAGGTAAAGACTGCTCAGAGACATTTGGAAATTGAAAACTTCACATTTAATATCCTAACTCGTTTTACAGTTTTTTTTTAAATACATGATTTGTTGCTCAATTTATGTTTTTTCATATTAATGGTTCCATAGTGTGGTGATTCACACATTTGCCAAACGGCAAATGAGTCCCGGTTTTGATCCTGGGAGGCGAGGCGATCCCTTCGGGGTTGTCAGGAAGGGCACGAGGCATAAAAAATCAGCCAAATCAAGCATGCGGAGCGACCCGCTGTGGCAACCCCTCGCTGCAAATTGATGTGTATAAACTTTTTGTTATTCAGACGTCGCATGGAAATACCAGGCAGTTTAGTGCACACTGCACTGGTTCGCAGGCTGTGCTGTTCAAAGTCAGTGTGAGGTTATGTCAGGGGAGCAGAGATCGAATTAAAGTTAAGCTGAATTCCTCCTTTGTACTAGCTTTATACTAATATAAAAGCATGTAGGAGTGGGAAATCAGACATGATAGCTCATATAATATTTGTTTATATCTTGCTGAATTCAGTTGGCTTAAAAAAAGCAGCTGATCGCAGGCTGTGCACAAAATCTACTGCACCTCACAAAAGAAATTACTGCGACTTATTTCTGAGTGATTCTGTTCGCCATGCTGCACTGTGGCAATCAGCGTTAAGGTTCCCACACCCACCCAATCCCACTTTAACCCCTGACTATCCTCACTTTTCTGTTTGGCTGCAGGAGTCACCCATCCACAATGCAGGCAACAGCAAATAGAGCTTCTTTTTCTTTTTCAATTCCCTTTGCTTTTCTCTGCTTGTGTTCGACATAACAGATTGTCATGCTGAATACGTTCATTAGAATTAGGATTTAAGTTGAAATAAAGTTTGCATTCCCTTGCATTGACATTGTTTTATTGATCAGCTTCAGCTTTTCCACTTTTACTTGAGTAAAGAAGTTTAATCAGTGCTTCAACTTTTGCCAGAGTATCTTTTAACTTAAGTATCTGTACTTGACAAATGTGTGTTCCTTTGCCAGTTCTGCCTATGAATCGACTCTCGAGCTCCCTTTTTATGTTCTGAAACTCTGGATCAAATATATGTTTTTTCTGATTTGGCCAGCTTAATGTGGAGGTATTCTGAAAGGGGATAAAATTCCCCTGAAACTGCTTGGTTTTCATTTCTTTCCCCCCACTGAATAACAGTTGATGATTTTATTTTATAATTTCATAGTTCTAATTATTTTCACCCTGGGGGGGGGCCTTTCTGAGGCCATGGTCGGTGCAGTAATTATTCCCGAGGAGGGAGTAATGAGACATTTAGAGGACAACATTTGCCAAAGATTTCTGAAACGGTCTTTCGCACTTGTGGTTGCGTTCACGCTCACATTTTATCCATTTATGGAAAAGCAATTAGGAGATAAGCAATGACACAGAGTGAGAGGTGGAGGGAGAGCGAATGACAATGAGAGAGGAACTGAAGTAACAAATGAGATGCGCTTGTTGTTGTGGAGATGCTCTGTTTCTTCTCCAGAAGAGTGCGAGCGTGGGGAGGATGTATAGCAAACATCCTGCATGTGTCACTGCAGAGACTCGCATTAGGCTGCAGGTAGAAACTTGGAGTGATTACAGTAATTAATCCAAGTGCTGTGTGTGCGATCATTAAGTGTGTTATGCAAGTGGTGTGTGTGCGCCTCCGGATACCAGATGAAATTTTGAAAAAAGAATATTCTCAAAACAAAGAGAAAGCAAATAAAGACAAATGTAAATGTCATCAAGGGAGCTGTTGAAGGAGGCACAAACATGGGAGCCGGAGTCTGGGCTTTTTGAAGAATGCCAACAGTGCAGCTGTGTGAGAAATTGCTGTCAGAGATGCCTGAATCAGTCTGCAGACAAAGTGAGAGTAGAAAGTGTCGCATTCATGCTTTGATTTTACAACATATCCCTGCTGCTGTGTGATGCTAAAATGTCAACCTTTAATGAATAAAAAGCAAGTGTCAGGGATGCAGTCGTAGTTTTTTTTCTTTTTTTATGTTGTGTGTTAACCTGTAATGCCCAATTAAGACACAATATATATTTTTGGAAAAAAAATAGGCTAAAACCTGATTAAACTGATTTGTTCTGAAGATATAACTGATGTTTATTTTATCCTTTCATTATCTCTGTAGCATCTTATTGAGACTGGAAATGTATTTTTCAAGATTATTTCTAAGGAAAGTCCACCAGATACAAATCTGTTTCTCCTCAGAACCACAGTTTTCACGTTTTGTCTGATGAGAATCGTTTTGAGTAAAGTTTCAGTCGCTCTAAATGCCAGTTTACTCTCCTTTTTTACTTCTGGCTTCATCTACATCAATTTCTCCATCTGTCTCTGGCTGGGAAGCTGCCGTATTTTCCTTTTCTTTTTTTGGTTTGTTTGCTTATGCCGCCTCATCAGTAGTATCCCTGCAGTAAAAACAGATCTTAATGAGAGGCATTATGGTCAAATGTGCAATTATTATTAATGCACTGCATTTTTAAATAAATACAATAAAAAAAACAGACACAAAAATATGACACCTAAGATATAGTGTCATGTGTTTTCTTTAAGGGTAAAAGAGGTAAACTGCTAGATTAGCTGGTAGTTTGTTTATTTATTTAAAGAACTGACCCAAGATCTCTAATGATGAAAAATGCATCCCGGAGCTTTATGAAACTGCTTCAAAAAGACGCGACGACGAGATGAAGCAGGAGAGAAACTGGAGGGAAGCAGAAATAACTAGTTTTCTGGTAACTTGATCTGAGATCAGTCAGGGGCAAAAATGAACACAAATAGACTTGGCCGCAGCATATACATGGATGGAGCGTCCACTGCTACAAGTACTCCTACAGCTTATCCAGAGCCTAGGAAATGTGGAATGAATAAACCAAACTGTTCAGTGTCAATCATACAAAGAAAAAAATAACCCACCTTGCTTCTCTGTAAATGTGGTTTTAAAATCAAATAAATGAGCTAATATAAAACAGAAAAAACTGAATAGAGATGCAGATTTCCTAGTAATTCTCAGTAGGTGCCTTTCCTGTTCCATCTCCAGGAAATTATGCTTCTGTAACATTTAATTTATTTTTACCCATTTATGTTTAGGTGTACCCTGGGAAAGCTGGAATAAGATTTAGGTGGTTGCAGTTATGTGAAAAAGAAACTTTTCACAGGACTCTATGAACATGTCCTTATTCCTTCCTTAGGTATTAAGAGAACAAGCAGGAAACGGGTGCTGCAAATCAAATGCGCTTGATTAACTGATCATCAGCAAGTGTGAGCACGTCTATAAAAGCAGAGGTTTGGGAAGCTGGCGGCTCTGGAGCAGGCAGGTGAGCTTTAACACAATGCCGAGGAGGAAGGACGTCAGCGGTGATCTTGGAGACGCAGTAGCTGCTGCCGCCCATCAATCTGAGAGGGGTGATAAGACCATTTCCAAGCAGTTTGAAGTCTATCATTCTACAGTGAGAAAGATTATTCATAATGGAAAAAATTCAAGTAAATTGCCAATCTTCCCAGGAGTGGATGTCCCAGCAAAATCACCCCAAAGTCAGGACATGGAATGCTCATGGACACACACACACACACACACACACACACACACACACACACACACACACACACAAATACACCCCACACACACACTATAACTCTCTCACTCCCCGCGAGCCCCTTGTGTTTCTTTTTTCAATCTTTCTC
>VOQJ01011806.1:35280-48356 GCA_015052665.1 Apistogramma diplotaenia | reverse complement strand
AGAGAAAGAGCGAGCAACAGTATGTGTGTGTGTGTGTGTGTGTGTGTGTGTGTGTGTGTGTGAGAGAGAGATACAGAGGCTGATAGAAAGAACAAGGATTGGAAGGGAAGGTGAGAGAAGGGAAGAGATAGGAGTGGGAGGAGAAAATATTAGCAGAGACTTGAGGAGATTTGAACAGATGAAGTGCTCCAGAGAAAATAGGAACAAATAAATAGAAATGTATGTGTGTGTGTGTGTGTGTGTGTGTGGAGGGGGTGGCTGTGAGGAAAAAAAGATAAAATGTGAAAACCTTTTTTCCCCTTTTTTTCAAGCAGAGAGATGAAAAAAAGCGAGAGGAGAAGAACTAATGCAAAAATGAAAACAATTTCAAGACTAAACAGATATAATGCTTCACTTTTTGGACCAAAAACAACACAGGTGATAGACACAGGACTGAGTCTCCACAGAAAATCTCAAGTAAAGACTGGAGCCGGAATAAAAGACGAGGGGAATGATGGATCGACTTAATTCTTCAATTTAACTGTGAGAGTAAGCGTGTTGTTTAAGACGTTTACACAAAATTGCACCCATATACTGTTTTTACTTCCACTAGAGCTTCCACAGGTGAGTGTGACTGGTTTAGCTGAAGGTTATCTACACTCCATTAACAGTGTGTTACATTGCCTCGCCATAACCTGTATCTTCCCAGCACTGTAACAAACTCAAAGACTACAGAGTTAATTGACCCCACCTTGGACCCACTTTTGCCCTCAGAACTTCCTTAATTCTTTGTGGCATAGATTCAGAAAGATCCTGGAAACATTCCTCAGGGATTATGGTCTATATTGACATGACAGCATCACACAGTTGTTGCAGATTTGTCAGCTGCACATCCGTGATACAAATCTCTCCTGTTCCACCACATCGCAAAGGTGGATTTGGGATCTGGTGACTGCAGAGGCCGTTTGAGACGGTCTGATCTTTGTGACATGGTGAGTTATCCTGCTTGGAGCAGCCATCAAACGATGGGTACACTGTGGTCATAAAGGGATGGAAAGGTCAGCAACAACACGCAGGTAGGCTGTAGCATTTAAAAGATCCCCAGTTGGTACTAAGAGGCCCAAGGTGTGTAAAGAAAATATCCCCCACATCATTACACCAGCAGCAGCAGGAGTCTCAGCTCATGCTTTCATGCTCTCTACAGCAAATTCTGATCCTGTCATGCATCAATGTTTTTTTTCCAGTCTTCTTCTATTGTGATCCCATGTGATTTGTAGCTTTCAGTTCCTGCTTTTCACTAACATCGGGGTGTGGTCTTCTGCTGCTGTAGCCCATATGTTTTAACGTTCAACGTGTTGTGCATTCACAGATGCTCTTCTGCATACCTTGGCAACAACAGGTGGTTTTTGACTTACTGTGGCCCTCCTATCAGCTCAGTGAAGTCTGGCCATTCTCCTCTGACGTCTGGCATAAACAAGGCATTGTCGCCCAGAGAACTGCAGTGATTTTTCGGCCCATTTTCTGTAAACCCTTGAGATGGTCATGTGGGAAAATCCCAGCAGATCAGCAGTTTCTGAAATACTCAGACCAGCCCATCTGGCACCAACAACCATTCAAAGTCACTTAAATCCCCTTTCTTCCCCCATCTGATGCTTAGTTTGAACATTAGCAGGCCACCGTGATCATCTCTGCATCTCTAAACATTTACATTCACAAGTAGTTTAACAAATGTACCTAATAAAGTGGCCAGTGAGTGTGTTATGCTCATTCCCCAGCTCAGTATTTGGATTCTTGGACTCTGCTAGTGAAGCTTTGTATGATTCCCTGTGATGACTCTTTGGTGCAGCCCTTCAGTTCATCCTCTGCCAGAAACAAGCCGACTTTTAAGCCAACTTTCTTCTGATTGGCTGGCCTTGGCAAGCAGAAGGTTTGAAAAGCAGATGGCTAGAGCTTTCATACTCACAGCCAGAGTTGTGACCATACTCGTATTCACGTTGACAAACTTTGGTCATCTTTAATATAAGCATTATAAGACAGAAGGAAAAGGAAATGTAAAGCATGTCCACATTATGTAAATAGCAAAAAAGGCAATGAGAAGTGTTTAAAACATTATCAAATCTGAATCATAAAGTAATATTTTCAGCAGACATGCTCTCCTTTACAAATACAAATCCCAATAGCTGGAAGCCTCAATATAGAATGCTAAAATAAACAAAAAATGCGCTCTGACAAAGGAGAAGTAAAAAAAAACAAAACAGAAATGAATTCTTTGTTCATTCGTTCCCCCTTTGTAGAGACATAAGTCAATTACACTTACAGCACACAAATCAAGGCTGACAAATGGAACAAGGTGACGTTCGCGCGTCCACCGTGTTTTCCCCGGCTCGGCACAAATCGCTTTGCAATAATCCTCAGGCCGAAAACAATTAGTGATCAAATAAAACAAATGCAATGTTGTGCAGTTCTCGCTCCTCGGAGAGTGACAAAGCTAAGTGGTAGCCATGAGATATGCTGTTGTTTACTGGCGTGTGCCAGTTTGTGAGTCTCTCCTTGTGTGGATGTATGCCAGTGGATTCAGCAATTACACGCAGGGATGAAGTCAATGAGAGAGGACAAATGAAAACAAACTTCGAAATGGGCGTCCACTGTGGATTTTACTTCACGTATGTCCATTATTTATATCTGCTTTCTAGAAATCTGTATTTTTAATAGAGTGATAGGAAGCAGATTTTAGTGTTCCGCACTAAAAATGACTATCCTTATGTTGCTACTATTGGCAGCAGCAATCCTTGTTGTTGTTGTGCAAACAGTCATCTAGCGCTATGCGAAGGTTTGGTTATGCCTAAATAACCAGGTTGTATAATGCAAGGTGCAAAGAAGATCAAATCGTGTGGTGGTGAGTCAGCGTCACAAGAATCAAGATTTTAATGTGTAATAAGCAGATACGGCCAAGTGTAGCGGTGGGAGGAGTGACGAGGAGATGTATATGTGAAGAAAACAAAAACGCGCGCTCGCTGAGTCAGCGCTGCCCTTCGCAGAACTGCTCAAAACCGCAATCCGACGCAGCCATTTGTCACTTTACAGCAGTACAGGAAACCTGAGTCTTTCACTAGTATCCCGTCTCTTCTGTGACTCAGTGGTGGTGTTTTTCATCAACTTGATAGGCAGTTGAAGTTGTAGCACAACTCCATTTCACTTCAAGTCCTAAAATTGTGTTCATGTTCAATTTGTGTTTGGGAGAGCTTTTAACACCGGCTGACTCCCCCACCCCCGTGAATGTCATTTTCTGTTGTCATTTTCTGATGCTGAAGCAGCATTAGGGGTTGCTAGGAGATGTTCACGTGTTATTTTTTTATGAATTGGCTCGCAACAAGCACAATTCATTCCCAATCCACATGTGCCGCTGTTTTTGTTGCCATTTTGTCTGTTGCTCTTTTATGAGGTGCTCCCTTCCTCCAGTATAAAGCTCAAAGGGAACAATTATCTTTTTTTTACCATATACATAACAGAAATACAGCTGGCATACCATCAATGGTCTTTCATCAAACCCACTCGAGTCATTGAATGAATCTGAGACGAGAGCAGGGTTTAAAGGTCTAAAGCTTTAATTGGTTAGTCCCACTAAAGAGAAATCTTCATACTCTGAAATGATATTTCATACAGCAGTGGGCTCTAACTGGAAAGGTCTTAGGCAAGGACCATTACTGTTCAACATCGCAGTATTCCTGTGAACGAATCCCGATTCATGAATACATTTTTTTCCTGTTTTTTTCACTTTGTGAAGGAAAAACTTGACTATTGTGAGTAGATCCTTGACCTCAAACCCATTCAACATCTTTGGAAAGAAGTGGAGGGCCTGCTGTTAGACAGAGTCCTTGTCAGCCAACATCAGCGCCTCACCTCGCTAATGCTCTTGTAGCAGAATAAAAGCAGATCTCTGGAGCCAGGTGCAGTGTAGACAAATTTAGCATGTTAGACAGTTTTTAATCCCTTTGTTTATTGGAATCAGATGTTTAGCAGTCACATATGAGTGCACAGTGATGGTCATGTCAACAGCACTGCTTGCTGATAAATCATAGCAGTTGAGTAATTGGCTTAATTTTCCCTTTGTATGAGACCAGAATGGATCCGGGGAAAAAACAAAACAATAGACATGATTTTTGCTTTAACTGAAGGGGTTTAAGAATTGCCGCTTTGTGACAGTCCCACTCTTTATATAGGCTCAAAAGTAATTGGACAAACGAACTAAATTACAACTCCAAGGATTATTTTTGAGACTTAAATGCAAATTCTTTGCAGTCAGAGACTCCCTGAAGTCATTCCAGGTGCTTTGCCAGGTCTTCACCACTGCTGCCTTCAGTTGATGCTTGTTCCTGAGCATTTCTGCCTTTAGCTTTGAATGTTTAAAGCATGCTTAGTTGAGGCTGCCAACTAGAACGTTAATGCAAATTCCTTTTCTTTACCACTGGCATAAATACATTCCTATAATGTTGTACGCTTTAGGTCATGAGCCCTTCCATTCCTCCAAGTTCTTCTTGGTTTCATTCTGTCCAAAAACCTCAGTGTCTAGACATTGTGAAGAGGGAATTCTCTGATAATCCACTTTATCGATCACCCCTGGTCTTTTAGGCATCTTAGTGTTGCTGAGTTTGTCATTACATTCTTTCAACATATTGTTGAAGTTTCTCTTGTAGGTCTGTTTGCTTTGTTGTATTTCTTTCTTTCCCCGTCTACTTGTAGACACTTTAACACTGCACCTCTTCAGACTATATATTGAAGAGTTCATATGCAAATGTAAGACTTGAAACCAACTCTTCACTTTTATCTCTTTAACATTTTACACAACAACAAAGAAACAGGCCGCATAAGCTCACGAAACAGTTTATTATTCATGTGCCTGTGAAAATGAAATAATTAAAAAAAGGTTAACAGAATATGTTTGCAAAATCCCTTTAATTAAAGCTGAAGGTCTGCACTTTAATCAGATGTTGATGGGTTTATTGTAAGTCAAATGTAGTAGTATACAGATGTAAAATGACCAAAAAAGACATGTAATTGTCCAAATGCACATGGACCTGACTTAATATCTAAACTTTAGCTTTCCCTCTTGTGATCATCAGCTACTCCTATCAGTGGGATACCACTAATAAACTCCAGAACAAGCTTGGGAATAAGACCTGATTAGCCAGCAGGGCTAACAGGGACACACTGACCAATGGAGTGCTCAGCCAGTGCTATTGAATTTCTACCCGTCAATCTTCTTTTGCTTTAGTGGCAAGGATGATCAAAGAGCAGCAGACGGAAGGAGACAGCGAGGGAAAAGAGAGAGCTGTGGTCTGTGTATGTGTTTGTGTATGTGTGTGTCTACTAGAAAAAAAAAAAGAGACTGGATCCAGAATTAGCTGCAGGCTCATTCAAACACAGTTTGTCTTATTTCTAGGAGACTGTCAATGACCTCCCCTTTACTTGTTTTATGTCTTAATATTATGGCCTCATCATGTGTGTCTTATTTGTGTGTCATTTTTGGAATGGACACTATTAATCTGTTCCATTTTACTGCCAAGCATCTCTGTATTGTAGCCCTGCAACAGACTGGGAACCTTTCCAGGGTGTACCCTGCCTCTCGCCCTATGACACCTCCTTCGTGATCATGATTTGGACAAGTAGAAGAAAATAGAAACCGACATACAGACAGACATACAGACAGACAGAGAGATACATTGTACCACGTGTGAACCCAAGACGCGTGATTGACATCCTTGTTATGGAATCAATGAGTATTCTTAGAGCAGAAAATGCAGAGTTAACCTTTGACTTTTTGACAACTAAATAAGCATTTGGTCAAATGCAAGAGGGGTTTAATTACAAGGCAGGAAAATCCTTTTGACACAGCATGGCAATTGTGTACATGCGTGTGTGCATGTGCGCACAATATGAGTGCTTTATCCATTATCACATTTCACAAGGTGTTTGGATAACTAATTAGACTTCTATGCTGTGTGTCTCCAAGGGATGAAGGAGGCAAAACAAAGAGAAAGGGTGAAATCAAGAAAGAAATACGTGACTGCAGCCATATTGAGGAAAGAAAAAAAAAAACCCAGAAAAATCAACACGGCTGTAAAAATATGCCAGGGATTTGCCTAAGCTTGGAAACAAATGGTGCACAAGGGGAACATCTGTGCTTCACAGTCCTGTAGATTACAGCTAAAGGGAATGTATTTCCTTTGTTTCAGGGCATGTGGTTAGGGAAGCAAATACCAAAGGTTCTGTGCTACCATATTGTGTTGTGCTGGCTGTTTTTCTCTTGTTGTTTTCCTTCTTCTGCAGTGCAGTTATAAATCATAAATGTAAAAAGCCTTTTTTTTTTAAATTAGTGCTTGGTTTCAGATGAGTCAGACACATTTTTCTAGAAACACAGTAATTAAAAAAATGGACTTATTAGAACACCGGTCCAAGTGTCTACTCACATTTTGGGAAGTAACTTTTGAACTCTTTATTACTTAAGGTTGTGACGAATCCGACTTTCATTGCCAATAGAGGTTGGTCTTCTTCATCATCTTCTACACAGTCTTTATGTAGAAAGACAAATTTGACAACCTGGTTACAAAATATGTTTCGGCCCCATGGGGAAGTTTTTTTTTTTTTTTACTTATTGCTTGACCTACTCCTCGAGGTTTGCCACTGACATCCAAATGCACCTCACACTTTCTTAGCAAATGCTGCAGTAAACAACAAAATACCAACTCTGACTCTCACTGGCTTTTTTTCAGCCCTACAATTCAATTGCTGTCACTGCTAAGTAAGAGCTGTGTATGAGCAGAGCTGCTGCCTGAAAGTCAAAAGTCGAAGCATCAGTCAAGGTTCCAGGATTCGACTCCAATTTTTGGAATTGCGTATCCGTGCATCTACATGACAGCGTGCACTGCACTCATGGGCAACTGATGAGAGGCCAAAGCTGAAATCTGAGGGGGATTGAGAGTGTGGAGTTAGCATCGGCCCGGGCTTTGCCTTAAAGGAACATGACTTGTGAGTGACCTATATGTGATGAAGATGCGGTGTTGTGGTAACAGAACAAATCTAGCGTGTAAAAAGTGATGTTAGAAGGACATCGCTGCAGTGACTGTGACATGAAGGCCGACCATGGTGATTAAGCCATAAAACTGGTAAAATTCCCAACACCTCTGATTAAAATGCATCTGACTGTCATCACTCACTATTGTACCTCTTTCCTGACCTCCTCTGTACATACTGACAATTTAAATTTATGCTCATCACTCCATTTGAACCGCGGCCACTCATTTTCAGTCCTTGTATAATTTGAAATAACTCAGCCTGTTCCTATATTTCCTGTCTTGACAGGCACCCTTCCACGGAGACCAATTCAGATGAGGCTTCAGTCAACAGTGGATGGATCAACTGAAGGGCTAGGATTTGGACTTTATCATGTTTCTTAAGGATATGACTTTCGGGTACTGTTCATCTGCTGTATATATGTAGACACAACACTGGTTCATGCCTTGAGTTAGAAAATGGTCTGGTACCAACACTGGACTAAAATGAGCGAAAATGCAGCTTATGTCCAAAGAAAAACTGAAAAACATTCATAAAGCTGGGAGAGCTATTGCTCAAAACCCCTTTAAAAAATACAAGTAAGTCTGGCTCCTCTGAAGCAAAATATAATGAAACGAGGGGTGATGACACTTTTGTTACAGCACTGTATGTCACAGCTATCAAAATGTGTGTTAGCTGCCTTCCCTCGCATCCACGCAAAGCTGTTTCGAACTATAAAGTTTACCATACGGTGCCATTTTTAATATTTGAAGACTCTTTGGAAGTTTAATGCAGGCAGTGTGCAAGAACTATCATGGCAACAACAACAAACAAGACAAGCTAATGTATCTGAAATGTGTAAGTTACAAAGACACGAGCTGTCACTTATTTCATAGAGTGAGATGATTTCAATTTTTTTTCATCTATTTTACATATTTATTTATTCATTCATATGTTTACACTGAGCTACAAGCACTTCCTACACTACATTCCATAATACACAATATTACACAATATGTTGGTCAATGATTATCTAATCTGACTGATAAAGTTCAGATTATGGTGCTGCCTCATGTAGAAATAACCAAGTTAAGAGTCATGAAGTAACTTGTTTACCCAAAAATATCCAGTGTTCAGAGATAAATGAGTATTGCCCTCGTTTACCAACAATATTCACAGTGGAGTCATATTTATTACAATTTATTACAATTTGTTATTTCTCACTCATGAATATATTTGTTGTAGACTGATCAGTCCAAAAATAACTGCAATAAAGAGAAAATATAACAGCAGTGAAAAAAATAAAGTTATGACAAGTTAGCCTCCCAGTCTGCCTGTCCCATTTCGCAACATTAAACCCAGACATGCTTTGCACTTATGAGCCTCACTCTGCCTTAGGTATCGTAATTGGAAAATTGTGACTGACGTGATTTGCATAAGTTGTCATGCAAATCAACAAATTGAATTCCCTGCAGTGAGAAAAGCATAGCTTCCACCTCCCACCAACCCTTTGTTAAGTGGTGCTTATCAGTTTCTATCATGAAATTTTTGGCTTTGTCTCAGTTCTCGTCATATCTGCAGTTTCTCTTCATATTAAATTCTCTATAAAGCTGCCAAAATTCCAACAAACATTTAAATGAAAACAATGCTTATCAGCCTTTGCTCATTAGGGTTTTGAACACTGGACTAATTAGCAAAGATGATTATGTGGTGACTTATGAAAGCATTATGCAAAGAAATAAAGCAAAAGTGCTTAAAAAAACCCCAAAAAACTTTAGCTGTATATCTCTTATTATATGACATGCATTCGTTTCCAAAACCTCTAATTTTTTTTATATTTTATTAGAAAATGGTAAATAGGGGAGACATTTATTGGAACCTGTGCAAAAATACTTCAAAATACATTATAAAACTTGAAAGTCAATATTTTTAGTGACCAGCTTTATTCTTCAACTTTCTCGAATTTCTTAAACAGGCTTCAGTTCTCCGGGCTTCTTGGAGGACATCCCAAAGCTCTTCTGTATTTTACAGATGGCTGTAGACGTCTTCATGATGATTTGAACCTAAAAAATTTCAAATTTGGATTCATCACTCCTGATGAAAACGATCAGCCCTGTTGCCACTGATTTTCTGTCCAGTTCTTGTGTAATTTGGCACACCTCAGCCTTTTCTCCCCATTTCCCTCCATCAAAGAGGATTTCTTCACAGCGACCTTTCCACTGAGACCGTTTCTGATGAGGCTTCAGTGAACAGCAGATGGATCAACTGAAGAGCCAGATGCATCTTTCACCTCCAGTGTCAGAAGTATTGCTCAAGACCACTTTAAAAAATTACTAGAAGGTCTGCCTCCTTTGGAAGCAAAATGTGAAAATATATGAGGGGTGGCTTGTCTTAAAGTAAGACATCATTAACTCCATATTCTAACTAAATATCAAGTTGAATTTTGGAATTTTTTTTCATGAACACTATCATTTCCAGGAATCCCAGACTGCATTTAAAACCATCTCTGAAACCAGATGTCAAAAGTGTGAGTTGTTTCTCAGTCAGAGAGACTAAGAACCCTGCATTGTTAATTGTAAATTAGTCCCCCTTAAATGATGCCCTATTTTGCTATCCATTGAAGTGCATTCATTGCACACCATGCTGCATTACACCTGACTTGAAATTAGGAATGGAGACAATAAAATTAAAAAGAAAATGGCAGTCATTATTCTCGTGACTCATCCCCTGCTGGCCATTTGAAAGAATGCAAGCTTCAGTGAGTTTTGCCCGGGTTTAAATTGTTTAAACCAGCACAATCGTCACAAAATGAGTCCACATAACTGTAAGGCCCACTCATATAGCAACTGTTCTTCATTTTATCCACTTCTTAATTTAAACGCATTCAGATTTTGCTATTCACATAGAACGTTTTATCGAGTCTGACTGTACAAGCCAAAAGGTGTAATTACTGTATATAATTTCCTTTCTGAGAACTCCTTCAACTAAAATGTAAACAGGGAATGCTACATGGGCATAATTATAGCACTATTTGTAGTGGTAATAATTACATCCTTGGAGGCTTAACTGTGGTGGTTTCCCAAAATTTCGGAGCATTCCTTTGACTCTAATAAGTGAGATCCCCAGCACGAAAGGGCTGAAAATAATATATTATTTTTGGAGTGGTGCACTTCATATTTAATCTTTTATCTCAGCAGGACAACATTTAATTTCATGCCGCTGTTACGGTGTACCCTGTTAAGAGCATTGATAGGCCACGGGATGGGGGAATGTCAATAGCAATAAACACAATGAGTGATACACAGCATGCGGGATATAAATTCACAGGCATCTAGTTGATTATTTCTCTAATCTGGGGTTACTGGGCCTAATAATTCTGCCTTACAGGTGAGCAGATGCCATAAATCTCAACATCGTTTCACTTTTTTTTTTCCCAGTGTGAGATGATGAAAAACAAACTATCACTCTTCGTCCTGTTTTTAGCAGTCTGTCGTTAAAGCTGGCGTTGATAAGTGGCAGTCTCTCCATTAACAGCCCAGACTCAAGGGAAGCATAAATCCAACAATGTGTGTGTTTGTGTGTATGTGTGTGTGTGTGTGTGTGTGTGTGTATGCATTGGTGTGTCCACTCTCACATGACATCTGGACGTGTGTATGAAAAAAAGAAAAGAAAAAGCTATCAACGCATTTACTCGTGTGTGAGAATGCTGTTCAATAAGAAGCTCAATCATGATCAGCCCAAACTAATAAAGCCATGCACAGCCTTGAAGCCATAATTCTCACACGCACAGATATCAAACCCTCCACCTCTTCATATAGATAAAGAGATGAAGAGATGCCACACAATGTGTTACTGCTGCCACTCGGGATGAACAGGTGAAAAAGAAACGCAAACACGCTTTAAACACGCGTGACCCAGAGTGTTGATGGACGCGAGTCATTTTGCAAAGTGTGTGCTGTGAGGGATTGATGGCCAGGGCCTTCAAGCGAGGAGGAGTTATTGCTAGGAGCCACCCGCTCTCACCCTGACCCCCAGACATTGGCTCTTTACACTCTTGACTCACCGACTAACAATGCACTCATTCACACATACAATATGAGAAAAGGTTAGAAAATTATAGTGGGCCTAAAGTCATATATAGGTGTTGTAAACTATTAAATGAGTATCCATATATTTTTACATGAGCAGCTAATATAATGTAAGAAAAGTGCTTCCTAAAATGCAGAAAAAAAAAAAACAGTTTTCCTGTCCACTCTCCTCCGTGAAAGTCCGTGTGTCGCTGTGTGTGTGGGTTTATGGTTGTGGTGTTTATCTATATTCCAATAAAGCTTGATTTTGTTGACACTGAATCAGCTTGCTGGAATGGGCTGTATTCTACAACACCTCTGTAAGCACAGATTGAGCCCATACACACCGCGCCTCTCCTTTCCATCCACACAAACACATCCACATATTGTGACACCACAACCTCACAGCACTGAGCGCTGACAATAGTGTTAACGCCACTCCCAAAACCAATGCGCCAGTGCTCCTTATTTAGGTCCTATCGAGCCCGGAGGCTGAAAATCTGTCCCTTCCTCGCCTTCTCCTCACCCTCACCATTCCCTTCTTCAACCCCCCGCCCCTTCTTTTTTCCCAGACTGCCAAGGCTGAAGTCTCTCCGTTCCATCACCGTATCAATGAGATGAAGGCATGTGGGAGAGATGCCTTCACACACCCCAGCTGTTTTTCCATGTGTTGAAATATACTCTGTGCTCCCTGACTCGTAGTAACAATGTGAAATGTGACATGGAAGTGACAAAAAGCTCGCTTTTTGCAAGTGAGAAATGTGCACTCATGTACGTAGTGACAATGAGCGAGGTGATAGAGGTTCAGCCGAGTGTTGCTTTAAATTTTGGAAGGCCTCTCTGACTGCTATGTTGTAACCCCAAAGACTGTTTAACCCAAGACACCCAGGATTAGTGGAGTCTGGGGAAACTCAATAATGGTAATTTAAATGGCATTTAGCAGCAATAAAATAAAAATATGACCCTAACTTGGATTCTGCATGATTTAAACCAGCAACAGCTCATGCATATACAGTATTACCATGTTAACCATTGTTTTAAAGAGCCCACCATTTACATGTTTTGCTGTTGTCGGTAATGTTCTGGGGTCAAGGTCTAATTGATAAATTGCAAAAGATAATGCAGATCTTAAGATCTAAGCTACTGTTTAGTAACTGGCTCTAATGGAAGCCTCCAACGAGACATTTTTGTCTGAAGCTGTGCTCACACTAACTAAATGAGTACAAGGCATTTGTCAGTGAAAGCAGAAAGTTGAACTCACCAAAAACTTTTTCAACACTCCACTGACACAGTGACACATCAGCCATTCATACGCTTTCATGTTCACAGTGAACTGACGGTGTCAATGAGCATGCTAGCAACATTTCAGGAGCAGCTCAGACACAATGTAGCTCGCCAATGAAACTGAGAAAACGAGCATGAGCTGTGCGCATTAGGGTGGTAATCTTGCAAATAAATATACGCCACGCTCCCCCTATATTATGGAATATAAAAGGAATGGTCAGAAGCTGTGCAAAACAAATAGCTTGAAATTTAGGAAAAGGTTACTCCTAATCTAGTGCATTAAAGTAGTTTAGCATGAAGACTGGAAGCAGGCAAAAACAGCTGTTCTATCTCTGCCATATAATGATCTGCCACGGCATGTCTAACTCTGTCATTAGACTAATAGAAACAGAGTAGCACAGGAAATCTCTACTAAATGATTTAGGGTGAGTGATAAATTGTTCTTAAAGAAAGTACATGTTAAGCGTCAGTCAGTGCGATGTTGCACTTGCAGGTAACTGATTGGCAGAGGTAAGCACCATCGTATGTCAGAAAGAAAACACAAGAAATGGATGTGTCAGATGACGCCACGTGCAACAAGTGGTTTGTTATATCCAAAAAGGTATGACCCTGCGCTTAATCGTCACACCAAATACTCAGGAAACTGGCGGCTGCAGTAGCTGTAGACTCGTTTTTTTTTTTTCCAAAGGTTAGCTT
>VOQJ01011806.1:13862-24399 GCA_015052665.1 Apistogramma diplotaenia | reverse complement strand
TGTGCCTAAAAAAAAAAAACTTTTTTTTAAAAACAAAAAAAAGTAAAAAAAAAAAAAAGAAAATAAAAAAAAAATATGCCAAATTAGAAAATGTGTACGAAAAATTTCCAGCAAAAAAAGTTTTGCTTTGAGTTTGTTTGCTTATATTTGTTTTACATATTGTAGCTTATTCACATATAACTTAGCCAATGACTACACTCCAAAAAGCCAATTGTTTAGTGTGTGTGTGCCAATAACTGCTCCCTGGTGGAAAGATAAACCCTTCCGCCCCATAGATCCTCTTAGCACCACCATTTGTCTCTTGGCGTGTCAGCACACTAGCACATCTTGACCGCATCATATCTGAATTAACCTTGCGATGGCCGCCATTAAAATGGAAATGTGTGAGCTTAGTGATCCAGCTCACCCCCCATACATTTGGCTAATGTCTATGCCTAGATGACACCGCCTGCCATTACAGGAAAGCCAAATGCAGTGGAAGGTGCTACTGATAGGTTATGGTCCTTCTTAGCCCCCCCCCCCTTCCACAGGTTGTTTCCACTGGGCTGAATGGTAATTTTTTTTCCTTAAAAGGGCAGACAAAACAAGTTCCCATTTCCATAATGGTGCGCATTCGGAGCTTGGAATCGCTTCCTGCTGCATGATTGTGTCAGGTAAAATACAGTAGTGATTTCTCTGAGTGCACAGAGTGAATACTCAAGGAAACAGATGTGTGAATATATTTAATAACATACACTCTCAACTGTAAATCAGGGATCACATGCTGAGAATACGACTGCTAATGGTGCAGCGTTGTCCTAGTTGCAGCATCTACACTGCAAGCTGATCCTATGAAAGGATCTGTTGATGCCTATGGCACCCAAAGTTAATACATACACGCCCCAAAAAAACCACAAAAACTCACTGTCAAGGCAACGTAGCTGCAGGGTGAAACGTGTGGGGTGAGAAAACAAACAACACCCACATGTAAAGATTAAGACAACGATTAAAGTGTTGAAGAAAGCGGCTACATGCTAAGAAGACACCGAAGACGGATGCATGCAGAAATGCACATTTGCATGAATGCATGCACACATTCTTGCCTGTTATCAAGGCTGGCAAAAGAAGCACAATGGAGCATGTGTTCTCTCAGACAGAGAGGAAGAGAAGGGGGAAGCCAGGCAGTTCCTTCCAGCTGGGTCATATTTAACCAGCAGTATTATCATGCCAGCCAAAAGGACCTGCACAGCAGCCACCCACCCCAAAAAAAAAAAAGCCTATGCCTCACTAGCTGTTTAGCACAAACTGTTTTAGGTAGTCTACATCATTTTATTTCACTTATTCCATTCTCTTCTTATCAGTACATTCTAACAGCCCCACAGAAAATTGGTGCTAGTGTGAGCAACACGGCTCCTCAGCAACCTACGCGCCAAGTTAATCAATAGAAAATAGCCCATTCAGAGTCAAAGACATGCTGATACGGTTGATATTCCTCCCTTTCAGAAAGACCCCTGTCTTAGCTGGGGAATGTATTCAACATGGGTGCAAATGGGCCTCCCACACAAACCACGGTGAGGCTGCCTGCCTGAAGAACTGCACATGTGTGTTCAAGCTTTGTGCACACACTTGCATTTTTATTGATGATAAAAATGAGTAAAAAGAAAAGAAGTGCAGTTCAGTGTCATTCACTACTCTTGACATAGAAGCTGCATGCTGTTCCCATGACAACAGTGTAACAGGAAAACACACATGAAGACAAATCCCTTTCCTCAAGCAATTCTTTTTATTTTATTACTTGAGTACGCTCTAACCCACACAGGTGTGCACAAGCAACACGTGTCTGTTCAAACATATGTACGCACATGCATGCACGTGTCAAATAATTTCACTTTTCGTTCGCGGCCTTCTTGGGGGAAAAGCACAATTACGTGTGAGACTAATGTGTGAAACAGCGAAAGTCAATTATCAACTCATTGTCATTCTCCTCACATCTCTGAGCTCAGCTCTTTGAGTTACATTAGACCCCACATATTCTGCAGAGATAATCTCACTTACATTCTCCAATGCATTTTCACCTTCATTGTATGAGAACTCAGGGACCAACAGGACAAATAGCATCCACAGGAGGCGGAATAATGCTGTTGCTGATGGGTTACATTTTTGACAGCATTCCTCTGGGCAAGATGCAAGTATGTGTGTTGTATCCGTGAGCATTCGTGCCTTTCTGAGTAATGTATATTAAAACCAGAGAGGAAGCACTGTTCCAAAGGTCAAGTCATGAATGTCCCAGTAAGACCGCTCCATCTATTTCTGAGAGATGAACAGACAATCAATCTGCCTCCCTTCAACTAACTATGGCACACTTTGACCTTTCAACTCACAGCCTAGCAGCCCCCCGAGGAAGGTTCAAGTCAACTGTAGACCACATTTACAATCAATGGGCTGCATGTGCAACTTTCACATAATTATAATTTATAGAAATAAAAAAAAAATGTCACTACTACTCATAAAGCTATGAGTTAGCTAGATTTCCACATCGCTTAAAGTGTTAGACTTGGAATCTTTGTGTCTACACACAAGTGCAAATTACAGCCATTAAGTTGCTCAGACGGTGAAGCAGGAAAACATGTTTTAGCAGTTTGTATCTAAGTCTGCAATTATTGGTTAAATAGCACTATTACATCATTATTCTAAAATATTTCAGTCACAAGATTACACCTACATGTAATTTGGACTGTTATTGGATATCATTAATATTAATGTTTTTTAATAGCTATCCAATTAGACCAAACATGAGTAAAGAAGTAATTATTAAAAAAATAGTGGCCTTTTCACTTTGGCTTTCTACCTGTTTTTCTTGTTTGCTTGAAGCATAATGTTTCTTCTGGTCCACTTAAACGGTACTTAAAATAATACTTTCCACTCATCTGTATTCTTTAGAAATGTATTTTCTCAGCAAAACATGTAACACAAGGCAGCAGAAATCAGGTGGCAACAACGAGCTAAACTGGGTCTGTTCACAAGGAAAACTGAGGGGCCCTAACACTACAAGAAACACTGGTGGAACTTGTTAGCCTTGAACAACTTTGATTATAAAGAAACTCAAGTACAACTCAACTCAAGTATAATATACCAATTTAATATTTAAGGAGAAAGGGGGTTTACAGTGGCAGAAGAAAGAAATGAACAGTCTCTCATTTTTATGGTAGTTTCATTTTAATGCAGAGAGACACAATCTCAAGCAAAAAAATCTATAAAAAAACATATAAGTGAAATAAGCACATGGTCAATATGTAGGGGGCATTTCTGGATGGGTTGTAGGGAATCAAATACTCATTTCTCTCAGTGACATGCAAATAAACATAACTTTTATGTAATTTTTCTTTTGGATTTTTGCTTGATACTCTGTCTATGTCCATTAAAATTATACCATAAAATTAGAGAATGTTCATTCTTTCATTAAGTGAACAAACTTACAAACTTGTCGTCAGGAGGTCAAATAATTAATTACCCCACAGGGAAAGACCAGCAAGCATGTGAGGACCACAGATTATGGTATGTCAATGAAATTTGGAGATTTGTAGCAAAAATAGGCAAAATAAACATTGTCAATTTAAGGTGGGTGGATAGCAAGTGCAAGTAAATGAATCTCAACCTTTAGGCTCCACAGAGCGAGAGAAGCAACTATGGGAGCAAAAGGTGCTCTTGTCTGACCTACATTGTAGCGCCCGACAGATATCGATTTTTTAAGACTAGAAGTCAACATTTTTCTGTCGGACAAATGAAAAACAAACAGATCCCGCTAACATTTCTTATGTTTAGTTATTTATAACCCTTACGGAGATAACCTGGCAATCCAATTTAAAATAATTTAGCTTTAAGCCGTGGATTACTTGCTAACCAATAGATAGTCTAGGTTCCACATGTGTTTCTAACAGGGAAGTTGCAGAGTGCCCTCTAGTGGACAAACAATGCAACATCAATGCACGACTGAAGGGTGTTTCTTCTGTCTTATCTTTTCTTTATTTAATTTTCATTTATTGGCCACTGTAAATGCTGATACTGATATATTGGCATAAATTACCAATGGTGGAAAAGCAGGGCTTTTAGCAGCTGGTTTATCAGCTCAACCAAGTTCAATTGTATTTGGCAGCAATGCTGATTAAATCACTTCAGTTATTGTTAAGCTAAAATGTTAAGCAGTCGTGTCATGCTTTTACTTGTAATTTACAGGGAAAACAGGGTGCCTATATTTGACTTATGCTGTGTCACTGCGATTGCACTATAATGATGATTCTGGCATCCTGATAGAGTCATGGTTTGAAATTAGGTAGTCTGCAGTCAATGATAGCAACTTGTTGGAAAAAGGTGGAAAATGCTCTTTGTGGGACTATGTTGCCCACCTCTACTAACAAGCAAATAAACTGTTGTTTAAAAAAAGACAGCAATCAGACAAGCAGCTGCACAGCCTTTTAGAATGTACTCAATCTAGGGGATGATGTGCTAGGACAGTTCAATCACAGTGATCATTATTCAGATCTACTTGTGCCCTCCAGTTAACAATATGCTACTAATATTAATATGCTATCAATTTAAAAACACCTCATGTGCTATTGGAGTAGTTAATCAGGCTTGTCAAAGTCAGTAATTCATTTATTTATAAGCATTTGTTATTTTACTGGTTTGCTTGCTGTAGAAAGACATAATTTACACTGCACGCTCCATTACATTGCAGTACCTCGGCTTTTACGTCTATGTGTTTTAATGTATTGAATTAGTACCACAAAGGCAGCAGCAAAGTTGGTGAACAGCAGCCCAAATAGTACTTAGCAGAAAAATGTGATGGTGACAGTGACTCAGTTGCAGAAATAAAAAGCACTTCAATTTCCACTGCATTTACACTGGGTTGTTTCTTTAATTTTTGTGAATCAGATTGTCATCATTTTGGCAAGCCTGGAAGTTTCTGGCACATTTCGGAAGCCATGGTGCACAACATCAATACTCCCCAACTTTTGAAGCTAACTTCCCTGATTTACCACTGAAAAAGTACAGACTGCTTTTTCTTCTTTCTTTTTTTTTTAAATTACCATTTTCAACTGACATTAAATACAAGTAAATGTGCTTTTCTCCAAGCTGCTGAACAGTTCCTTTGAAGAACATAAGACTCCTACTCTAATCAAATGGAATTATCTTCCATTACAATCTACAATCTACAAATAGAGCAAAACAAGTATCCTTCTATACTAAAACCTAAATGTGAACAAGTGTAGGAGTACAAGACACTCTCACACACATTTATTGCTTCTTCTCTGCCTCGCTGCCACAAAAAGTCCAATGACAGACTGCCTATATGCTCAACAGAGAAAGAAGCAGTATAAAGAAAAAAAAAGACAAGGACAAGGACAAGATACCTCCTTCCCACTATCTAATCTTCAATCTCTGGTATCACTGATATCTGATAAGAACAGTGTAAATCAGGAAGCTAAAGAAATCCCTGCCTGAGCTTTGTGTCTATACAAGGCAGACAGGGCATCTATGTCTATCACTCACTTTGTGAGGATTTACCGTAGCTGGAAAAAATTCCCATGCTTGATAACAGGAAGATTTGAACCAAGGTAGAAAACTTCCGTGCTCAAGCTTTTCTCACATATATGGCTTGTGGTAATGAATTATTGATATGTTTATTTCACCTTTACTTATACAGGGAAAATTGACTCAGCATGCATGCACTTGTTCCTGACATTTCAAACCTCACGGCAGCTGTATTGTTGCTACAGAAGTAATACATACAGTATGGGGAGCTATCCATTTTGATCAGACTCTTCCATAATAGGTAGGAAATTCAAATGAAAGCCATTTGCACCTCAAGAATCAGTGACATTTTCTTAAGCAAGCCAATTTGCCATTACCCATCCATTCACCACCCAGTGTCTTTAATGGAACTCAAGTGGTACAACGGAGAACAAAAAATGCAGTTTAATAAAAGAACTTTGAGATGTACGTTGCAGCCTATGAATGTGATGCCTGAGCGCCGCCAGATCAGACTTATACTGTTCAATTTGTATTCCATGGAAAAGTGAATCAGCATTTATTTTATTACATTTATTAATTTAATGTTGTTCTATGTGACATGCTGGGAGTCGAAAAGAATCCAGAGGATTTCTTTGGCAAGATTTCATTTGCTTTAGTTGGGTGTGGAATACTGACTTTTGAACTAGAGCAACAAGACAGTTAAATACTGTGGTCATATGTATGGATCATATTTAATAAAAGTAAACTTGGGAAAATATGATCTTCCTGGGTGCATTTGTACATTTGCCTATATGCTCATGAAGTCCAAATGTCTACTTTGTTGTGAGGTTTTGTCAAAGTGAGTGAAGATGGACATATAGAAGTTGGCTTAAATGCATTTAAGAATTTTTTTTTTTTGTTGGAAGGGTTGTGTGTGTGTGTGTGTGTGTGTGTGTATGTGTGTGCATGCGTGCATGCGTGCGTGCGTGCGCACATGTGTTTGTGTGTGAGTCACTGTAGCTGTTATCACTGTGACGAAGCACAGTGACAGAACTCTGGCCATCTGGAGAAAGATGACGATATGAATCACTAGAAGGATGAAGGAAGAAAAGACAAGGTGGCGAGATGGCTGGTTGGAGGGAGGATAGGAGGAGAGGGCACAAGGGGAAGACAGACAGAGAAGCAGGTTGACACAGCGGCAGGTGGGAGGGGAAATAACAGTGCTCAGGAGGAGGGGGGCACTGGCATTATCTGAGGGCTGTGTACACACGCACACAAAGATACATGCATGCACAGGCACATGCACGCAATGTTTCTCTATGGCACTTTTTGAACTAGCTAAAGACCTGCTTGTCATCACTTTAGTCTAATCATCCTCAAGTGAACGGGGGTGGCAACTCACAAACTCATCCAACCTCACACATACACGTGCCCACAAGCTTACTTACAAGCTGTTAGTTGTTGAAATAGGAGCCTGCTTGATGCCTGATAAGAAAATGAGCCCTCTAAATAGATAATTTACTAAAGAAAAAGGAAATCACCCAGTGCTCAAAAGGCACAGAAACATAGGGCCCAGATTATCTCTCAGCTGGTGTAAGCTTATCCTCCATCTACTCCAACAGTTGTATCCGCTCTCTGTCTCTTATTTCCCCTCACAGTCAGTTCTTGCCTGCTGTTTATCCCCTTAGTGGCACCTCTTCTCCCTCTTCATCTTGACCACCACACTCTCTCTCTCCTTCACTCCACTGCTTTTTCTCCTCCATTCAAGTCAAGCAATGAGCATCTGTTTTGCATTCCAACCATTTCTCAGTTTTGAGTAACTTGATCATGTCATCTGTTTCACAGCTCCCGTTCCCCCCCCCCCTTTTTATTTTGCTCAATGGTGAATGCAAAGAGCAGATGGGGGGAATGGGAAGCAGCAGAGCGTGTAGATAGAGGAGGATTTGAGATTGAGAATTGCAAGCAGACAGGTGAGAGTGAGGTGAGAAACAAAAAGGGGGAGTGGGATGCACATTCATTCACCAGGAGGGAAACTGGGACACTTGTCTAAGCTGATTCAGCTGAACAGAAGGCAAAATTTAATTTTTACACATGCAATCAAGTGTTTTCATAAGGCCATGGTTTCTAATCATTTTAGCTTGATATACTAATGTAATTAATGTGTATGATGCATAGACTGTATATAAAAGATACTATTTGGTTAATGAGGTTCCTTTATGGAGCCTGGTATTTATCACTGATGAAATCTTGATAATTTAAAACCAAGCATGACAAAGTAGGCCTGTCCTAAAGCATCCCCTACTTTATGGGTGTTTTTGTTTTTACTACAATGGGCACAATAAATTGCAAAATGAATATCATGTCGCATTCAAGAAAACCAGAACTGATGACTGAGAATGATGACAGAGCAGTCGTCAATAAAGTGATACTAAGGGAATGGGTCAAAAGAGCCTATAGACTTCTCCACACCTGGTTTTCTTTTTTTACACACTGAAGATTAGCCCCCTCTTAGAGGTGAGAAAGAAACTACATGTGAATGCACTTCTGACTGGCTTCTCTTTTTAGACATGGAAGCTGTGGCCGTCTTTTATGTACAGTCTGCTCTTTGTTTGGATTTCACTTTAACTTTCTGTAAAATGTAGAAAAGCTACTAAATCCAATAGAAAGCCAAGAGCAGAAACCTTATGATGTGATCTTGTCAGTTGGGGGATTGAAGTCTGAAGTGAAATAAGAGTTCAAAGACGTGGAAAAAAAATGCTGGTGAAGTTCTGACTTTTGAAGCCTTCACAGAGGTTGGCATGTGGGGAGCTGTCCACGGTGCTGATGAGAACTTTGGCCATGTTGCAGATGCATCTGCACCTGTTGCTGTCCTGGGTGCTGAAAAATGTCACCTTACAGTCAACTTTGACGCTTCCCTTGTTTCAGGAGGGGTAAATTTAATAATTTTATGAGGCATACTCTTCCGGAAGCCAAAGTTGCCTGATTTTATTAAATGTGAATTTTAACAGCTAAACTCAGTTTCAAATGGAATTTAAAATGAATAAACTTGAGTTTGTGTTTGACATTTTCTTGTTTCTGAGACTTTAAAAAAGACTTGATCAAGGTTATTACTACTTCTTGGACTTGCCACACAAACACACTCAGCCAGCCCAGAACACACACACACGCACGCGCGCGCACATACACACACAATTCGGTCCCGTCTCTTTCTTCAGGAGCCTCATACGAATACAAGCAAATGTCATAAAGTAAAAAGAAAAAAAGAGATAAAAAGGAAAGGGGCATCAAGCCCTCCAGTCCTCATAACATTACCGCAAGTTGCATCATGAGCACAACGCCGTGCTTTATATAAAGGAGAGCGTGTCTGAGAGGAGAGCACGACCGAGCGTGATCTTGCGTGTAAATGGACATGCTGAGTGGCTGTCTCATGCGCCGCTGACGAATGATAATACCGGTCGAGTTGGAGTTAGAGAGCTGAAAACGCGCACCGGATAGAAGAGGCACGTCATTCTCAATCTCCCTCCTCTACGCCCCGCTCTTCTCTTCCCTCCTCGGCCTTTGCATTAAATGAAGGGAGGCTGATAACTGATTATTGAACGGCGGGTCCGGTGGGACAGCTGGTTTTGATCCCGTGAAGACAGCGCGTTGTTCTATTCAATATGCCTTTGTCGGAAGCCTTTCACACGTCTCTGTCTTTGTCTCAAATTGCCCCTGGGAGCGATATTGAGATTAGTACAGTAAAGTAAGAGTATTTGATCCATGAACACAGCGTAAAAGAACTATCACACTTCTAAGAAGAGGCAGCTGTCAAACACAGCCTATATCGGGGTCATTAGCACTTTGATATTCACATGTGTATCAGCCACTCTTGATAAAGTGCGTGGATACAGAAATGCCACGGACTCCTGGTCTCCTCTTCCCTCCCCGCTCCGCCCTTTAGCATAGTGTGAGGCTCTGGTGCCGCTCAATGGGAGGATGGGGCAACTGCTGGTGGCTGCAGCACCAAGGGATGTACCAGACCACCTCAATGTGTGGTAGCCAAACATATTTATCGGCACCGTTTAAAGTAATCGTTGATGGAGGGGGGTGGGGGAGGCAGATAGATAGTCTAGTCTTCCCTGTTCTTCGTAAATATGTGCAATAAGTTCAAGTCGCTTTATTGGCTCCAAAAGTAGAGTCAAACGGCAAGAAAGTGGGCAATAAAGAGCTCCCTGGGCGCAAATAAAACAAGCAGTCTCCTCCGAATATAGCTGCATTGAGATTTACTCCACGGGAAAGTCGATGGAGATTTGTCACTATCATTAGGGCTGAGCTGAGTGTGTGATAAACCCACGCCTCACCGGCACAGAGACCCGTTTGGGTGGTTGATGACACAAGTTTGAGCAAACGTGGGTGACAAAGTGGGAGTTATTTTGGTAGGAGATTTGAGGGTGACGCTCACTCTTAAAGCACACTTTCACACTTTTCACATTCATGCGACCGCTCGCCACACTTGGTGTATTTATTTATTTATATTTTGTATTGCCGACAATTGTGCCTATTTCCACTCACTTGTGGATTACGAGTTGTCCAAAAAAGGTATGAGTGGGCGAACACAGAGCAATGACTCACTGTCAAATTCATATTGTGGCCATAGCAGTATTCTTGGCTTTTGCTAAAAATAGTGCCCATTCTGTGGTAAGGAGCCAAGACAGTGATAAAACGGTTGGCTTTCTTTGCCAAAGGACCTGTTCGGGACGGCAAAAATCATTGCGGCTATTCCCCGAAAAGCTTGAGCACTAAACATGCTTTTCGTAACCGATATCAACCACAGAAGAAGAAGAAAAATTATCTGTAACAGTCTCACATTTCAGGAGGACATTAGACTGCGAAAACGTGGAAGTAAATTAATAGTAATGATAATCTGTTGAATGCGCGGCTCCGGTTGCGAGATTTCCATTTGCAATTAATCAAGGGCAGAAAACCCAGAGTCAGTTAATTAGCCCCCCCCCCCCCCACCCACCCGCCCCCACCCAAAAAAAAATCGGCACACAACACAGGGAAAAAA